>JBBPBX010047926.1:0-12605 GCA_038048925.1 Garcialebias charrua | reverse complement strand
TATATATATATATATATATATACAGTATATATATATTTTTTTATTATAATAAATTAATAAATGTACAGTACAGTTACCAAGCACTTAGCCTATCCTAACACAGTTAAGGAGTGAGTTGAATTGTCTCCCTCCTCCCTAGCAGGCTCCATTCACATAAAGGGAGCTAGCTCCCTTTATGTGAAAGGGAGACAATTCAACTCACTCCTTTATCTTTAAAAACTGTGTTATGATAGGCTAAGTGCTTGGTAACTGTACAGAACTGTACATCTATTTAATAATTTAAAAAAAACCAACATTTTTTTTGTATGTGATCCTACTTACAAATTTTCGACTTACGAACGGCCCGTAGGTACGGAACTCGTTCGTAAGTCGGGGACTACCTGTATTAGGGCTGCACAATATTGGGTTTTTGGCCGATATGCCGATATGTTAAAACTTATTTGGCCGATAACCAATATCAATACCGATATTTGTTTTCCCCATAGACCTTCTTACAGAAACTACTGTACACAGCTTTCTCTGCTGTGGAATTAAAATACTACATTATTCTGCATGGTCTTTGTCAATTTGGCCTGCTACCAAATGCAGATGCCAAAAAGGGGGCTGAAAATTATGTAGCACAATGTAAATATATAAAATATTTAAAAAACAGTGACTTTTATATTGATAAGTTATTTTGATGTTATTTTGATGGAATGGCCGATGTCCGATATTCAACTTTATCGCTAATATCCTCCGATTTCGATACCAAGCCAATAATATTGTGCATCCCTACAATACAGGTGGTTCTCGGGTTACGGCACCCTCGACTTACGGCAATTCTGAGGTACGAACGCATCATATAATAAAAATATGAAATTTTTAAAAAATGTGTGCGAGTTTAAATGTTCTTGATTTCACGTGTACAGCACTTTGTTGCAACTGTGGTTGATTTAAATGGCTTTATAAATAACGTATTATTATTATTATTATTATTATTATTATTTTGAAGCCGACTACGCCGTTTCCGGCAGTGTCCGGCAGTGTTCGGCAGTGTTCTGCGGTTTTCGGCGGTGTTCGGCAGTTTAGTCAGTTAGCTCCGGCCTCAAGAGCCGGCTTAGGACGGACAGTGTCTGTTTAGAGGTTCCTACGCTCGGATACATGAGCAGGAGCTGAACGGCGGTTTTGTGGAGTCACGGATGGACGAAGGAAAACGACACTGTGAACCGCGTGAAGCAGCAGACAGTGAGCTGGGCCGGAGAAGCAACGAGATAACATGCTAACAAGCCTAGCTGTAGGATGGATGCTAACGCTCACCGGGGACACGGAGCCAACAGGCGGCGGAGCTCGCCTCGATGTCCGCCTGGCAGCCTCAGATGTTGGATTGTTACCGAGCTAACATACTAAAACGCGGAGAAACAGCTGTGGCAGCCTTTTTGGAGGGTCTAACATGCTAACGCGGCGCGGCCTAACATGCTAACGCGGAGGGGCTAACTAACGCGGCGTAGCTTGTTAGACGAACACTGCAGAGAAACAGCTTCCAGTAAGTTAATAACTATTTTTCTGGCTCCAAATGTATGGAGTTAACATGCTAACAGTCCTTCCTGTAAACAGTTTGGACCGCGTGGAGCAGTACGAAGCTGCGGAGCTCGGACGTGCAAGAGCTAACATGCTAAAGACGGAGACAGGCTTGACCAGCTCAAAGTAAGAAATTAATATTTTTTATTTATCAAAATGTATGTGTTTTTTGATAAGCACTTCGCCTATCCTAACACAGTACCCTATAAGTAGGGTACTGTGTTAGGATAGGCAAAGTGTTTGGTAACTGTACAGTACCATACATGTACATGTACGTGTATAAGTGGCAGCTCAGGTGACCCCCGACTTATGGCAAAATCGGGTTACGACCGGTGCGTAGGAACGGAACTCGTTCGTAACCCGGGGACCAGCTGTATATAACAAAGGCAGTACTGTGTGCCTGTATAAGCAAAATCCTTCCTTGTTTTGTTAATACACCTATAGGAGTGCCTTGCTACCATGGTTACAAAGTCCATGCATACAAATTGTCTGCTTAGCATCCGTTTAGTTTATTACAGCAACTAAAAACACCCCACTACACTCACTCCACAGAAGCATCCCAAAAATGGACCACAATGACAAAATTGGGAACATCCAATCATGATTTCACCCCGTGTAATTTTACACAGCCTCCCCAGATTTCCCCTCAGTGTCTCCACTTTCACCATTATGGTAATCACTCAGTCAAACTACCCTGCAGAGGAGCCTGCATCTGCTGCTGCTTTCAGCCCAACGGAGCAGTTTTTGGCAAGAGAATAGACAACGAACTGCTCTATCAAGAAACATTTATCACAAATCTAAAATAAGTTTGATCAATTGAGCAGCCTGCAGAGGATGAGACTATCGAGCCAGAGGCTTCAGTTAGAACAATGGGCAGCAGCAGTTATTTTTTTGTTTTATTTAATTGTTTCTTTAGTGCGTGATGCAACAATAAACTGTTGAAAATACCAACTGGGAGTGACTTTTTTTCCCACTTAATTGAGATTTACATAGAGCTTTTTAAGTTTCATCTTTTTCTTCCATGTTTTTGTGCAAACTTGAATCTTGCATGTGAAAAACAAAGACTAAAAATTGTTTTCTCAAAACATTGTCTTTAAGCATATAACCATGTACCTATGCTCCAACAGCAACATTCCTGTGATGCTAACTCTTATCTATGCACAGACAAGCTTTGACTAAAGCTATTTGTAAAATCATGTTTAAGACAAGTCATACCTGGCTGTTACACCCATGACAGTCAGCTTTTAGCACTGCAACTTTTATGTTATAGTATGGATGCCACAAATACTCAGACACCAGAATAACTTTGACCATAATAAACAAAAAAGAATTGAAAGAAGAAAACATGAACCTGACAAGTAGTCAAGAACTAATTATCAATTTTAAAAAATCAATATTTTGTTTTGAACCAGAGTTCAGATCTGAATAAATTGTGTTTTAATAGCAACATGCAAAGAGCTGAATGAATAAACTGTTTGATAAAATGACAAGACAAAATATCAGAATAATTCAAATGCATTCTTAAAGCTGCACTATGTAACTTTGTAGTGCAGTCTAACTTTTCTAACAATATATTTTTAACATATTTCTTCACTCTGTCACTATCTACTGACAGACTGGTGTTAGACAAAGTAATCTCTGAAAAAAACTATAGTCCCCTTGCTTCTCTATCAGCATTTATAAAAACACTAAAAACACAGAGTGACCCGCCGTTAACCAGCCAATAAAAACAGAGTTTGTAACCAGCCAATAAAAACAGAGCTTGAATTTGAATCAGCCAATAAAAACAGAGCTTGAATTTGAATCAGCCAATAAAAACAGAGCTTGAATTTGAATTTCAGTAGAGCAAGGGGGGCAGAGCCATATATGGCTCTGAGGGGGAGGGATCAGAATGCTGTGCCTGTTGAAAATATTTCTAAGTTCTGTGCTCTACAGAATGTTACACATAGCACCTTTAACCAGTGCTTCCTTATTTAACATATTAAGTAAAAAAAAAGTTTCATATGTATGTGAAGCAGCAAGCTAATGAGTATTAAGAATACACTTAAGAATCAATTAAGAATTAAGAATACACAAGTATTAAGAATCCCTCAGTGCATAAATGCAGGCAAGGGGTGATGAAGGTGCATGTAAAGACGTGTGCCACAAAACCGTCCCTGAAAATATGAAATCACTATAAAAGTTTACTTTTAATGTAGAGTTGGTTTAAAAACAGCTGTTAAATGGAGCATTAAACAACCCGTAATAGTGTTGCTTCTTCCTTGTGGTTCTGTTGTAATATTGCTGACACTGAGAAAAAAAAATCCTTATGTCTTAACAGATTTTGGCAAAGCAAAACATAAATACAGTAAATAAATACACAGTTTGTCAGTATGATCATAGTGGTGGTGTCTGTTATCGACAGCGAGAAGGAAACTGGCACAGTTTATTTAGTGAAAATCAGCTAATTAAGACAACCTAGCAGTATTTTTTTTAACCAATGACTGTTACTTTGGAGAATATGATTATGAAGAATAAGATTTAAACAAATTGGAACAGTGTTTATTAGTAAAGAATGTTAAATAGACATTTTAAAGTGGACAACTAACACTACCCTAACTGCAGTGTTCCTCTTAATATTAACCATCTCCCCGCACATTACTAAATGTTTACTTCGCAGTTTTAAATTAGTTTTAAATCCAGCACAACTGGCTGTTAGAAGAACGGGAAAAAAAAACTTCAGAGGTGTTAAAGATTAAGCAGCCAATCAGCACACTCCAACACCAATTATTCAAATCACCAACACAGAATGCGCACCGTCCAGACATGATTAGCGAGGCTCCAGACTTCAAGCTGCACACGCACGTCAATCTAATTGCAGCAATTTAATTTGCCACTCTGGGAGAGCGTGGCGTGTCAGTGCAACAGCCCTGTCTGATATGACAGCCGCTCAGATGAGATTACGCACTGCATACAGTGTTATCGAGCTCCTCTCCTCCAACTTCTCCAAAAAGCCTGTCGTGGATTGATCAACAGTCACTGCAACACAGTGGGAGAGGAGGGATCACACAGCTGATGCTCTGTCAACCTACAAAACCTGATTGCAGATGACATCCAGAGCTAGAAGCTGAGATTAGGCAGCTGATAGACACTCAGCAAGTTGTAATTTTATTCAATATTCAGCATGTAAGAGTAATAAATGTTTAAGGGTTTGAGGTTTTGTGCGCAACACTGATTAAAATCCAGCTTGTGTGATTTTCCTGCAGATTCAAAACACACCAGTGTCTTCCTAATACACACCACAGTCCGTCTTATTTGAATAGAGCTTTCCATCTCACTAGCTGCACACTGCAAAATGTGAGGCCAAGCCTATTTAGGAAAAAAATGAAATAACCTGTTGACGGAGCACCTGTCAACTGGAAAAATTAAATCGGCCTTTTTAAAAAGCAGCAGCTCTGCTTCATTTCTGCAACGCTGCAGTCATTGGGAAGCACAGAAGAACCTGGAGCCACGTTTGTATTTGTGTTTACTGTCTGCATCTGACGTTGATTTATAAATGTTAGCAGCAAAAAACCAGACACCGGAAGAAAAATTAAAATAATTTGAGAGAAAATTGAATGAAGGTAAATTTATTAATTTATATTTTTTGGACCTGATCACAAGCACCGACTGCTCTTTACTTACCTGCAGTTTCATACGCATAAACATAAAAAAGCACATTTCTATCCTAGAAACTAGGGCTGAGCAATTAATTGCATTTGCAATAATATCGCAATTAAATGAGTTTTTCTCATCGCAAAGCTGAAATTTGACTGGTCATGTGATCTGGTTTTGCGACTTGCGAGTGAGCAGAGCAGAGCAGGGAGCGGGAGAAGTCAACACTGCGTTTTAACCAGTTGCACAATGTCGTCAGGCTCGACAGAAGCTGACGCATCTGAAAGTTTGGTACCAAAGAGCGGCAGCACGTCCGTTGTTTGGGATTATTTTGACTATAAAGAAGAAGACGCTGCTCAACGACATGTGTTGTGCAGAACCTGCGTCTCTGCTGTTGCTACCTCTTGAGGTAATACCACAATTTTTTATCAACACTTTAAAAAAAACACCACAAAGCCATTTACGATAGTTGAATGACTAGAATGCCAATGACAAGTGCTTCATATTAAAGTATGCAAAGTACCAGCCGACAAGGATCACTGACTGAACTGTTTGAAGCTATTACTCTGTATGAACATAACTTGAATCGACACGTGGAAATAACTCGAACAATAATGGAGTTCATAGCAAAATACATGATGCCCATTAATATAGTGACCAAGCCTGGGTTTGTGGCTTCGGTAAACACTATGGATAAGCGGTACACAAGCTACACAAAAAATGCAGAAACAGAGTTGCAGCGGAGCTGGAAACTATGGAGTTCTTTTGCAACAGAAACATCCATCCATCCATCCATCCATCCAACGCACTTCTTCCATTTTGGGTCACGGGCGTCGCCGGTGTACATGTCCATCAATCACAGTGCGAGGGGCAGGGTGCAACAGAAACAGGTTGATTTATTGGTTGTGTTTGTTGAAAAATACATGAGAATAAGATATAGAAAAATAATCACATATTAAATTGCAATACTGTATTGAGGTAATAAATCGCAATTAGAATATTTTCCAAAATCATTCAACCCTACTAGAAACTGTTTTTCCCCACTATGGGAGTGTGCTGTTTGTGGTGGAACTCAGTTTATTGGTGGCTCCTCAGCTTGAAGACGTCCTCTGGATGAAGGACGAAATGTCTCAGCATAAAAAAAAGAATGACCTGACTGACCAGTAGCCGTGTTTCCATCAAGGTTTCTAGATGCGCATTTTGAAGTATCGCATCAGAAAAGGTGAATGGAAACGGCACGATTCAAATTAACTTCCTCTAATTCGCAAAAAAGTTGATATGCTCGCTTGAGGTGTTTTTTGGGTTTTTCGAAACAGAGCTGATGCGCAAAACGAGAGATGGAAACAGATTTGCCAACTCAGTTCTGACGTAGCGAACATTCACGTCATGTGACTGATCAGCTGTTTCCGCTGTAACATCGCTAAAACTAGTTGGCATGACAGAATAAATACAACTTACCCGATAGCAACACATTCCTGAAATATTCTCTTCATTTTGCCAAGATGTGAGAATTTTTATATTGCAGAAAAGAGCTATTAGAATTATCACCAGAAAGAATTCTCATCATCCTTCAAGCATTTTGTTTTATCAAATGAAACTGTTGAAATTTTATGATTTAATTGATTATAATATTTTGTTAATTTTGTATAAAGCTCAAACTAATGCACTTCCTTCTAATATTCAGAAATATTTTGTCAGAAGAACGAGTAATTATAATCTTAAGGGGACAAATGTATTTGTGAAGCCACCTTTTAGGACTAGTTCGAGGGGAAGATCTACCATAGTTCAAGGAATAGGGTTATGGAATAAATTGGAGTCTGATATTAAAGTGGTCAGATCAATGGTTGCATTCAAAAGAATGATTAAGTTTAAACGGTTAAAAACATATATTTAAATGAGTTGAAATTTGGAAGTTTGTGTATGATACCGAGGGTAGTAATTAATAATTAAGTTGTTCACTATTTTGGAAATTATATGAGTTGGTTGTATCAAGTGTTTATTTTTGGAGGTTAAAATTAAGTTGATTATTAACTTTGTAATCAAAGGAGTTGTCTGTATGAATTGTTTATTGGAGAAAAAGGGGCAGAAAAAATAAGATTTTTTCTTCTTCTACCGCCTTTCATTTTATATATTTTTTTCTCTCTATTTGTATTGTATTGTTTTGTTGTTTTAATCATAAAATGAATGAATAAATAAATCAAATCAAAAATCAAATCAAATGTGTGGTTCGGTTCCTGTTTTCAACCACTACTTCCCGTTTACTGTAGACATGCGTAACGCTGACGTCTGACGTAATGCCGCTTTGCATGGCCTGGTGGATTCGCTTCAAGCCAGTTGATGGAAACACTTCTGATTCGCATTAATTTTTATTTACATTTTTGCGAAATTTCTAAAATTTGCTCAAAATTCGAATTGAAAATAGATGGAAACACGGTTAGTGTTGGATTATTACCTGGATTACTGAGCATGAACTTTGTGCACATTTCTAACTACTGTATTTGTCCTATAAGAATGTGGGATGTAGCACCATCATCTCCCATTCATCCACATATTTTATTTTGTGTCAGATTGTTCTGTTTCCAGGTTGCCATGAGTGTTTTACATCATACAACCACCCCAGTCCTACCACTGATTATTTAGTGTGACTCAGGGACTCAATCTGAAAGTGCCCCCAGCCCTTGCAGCCAAATATACCAAAAGGAATATTGTTACGTAGCTTCATGTATTCATTTTAACACCAGTTTTACCAAAGTGTTCTAAATCAGAAGTCACAAAACAGTGTGTGTGATCTTCAAATTGCATTTTAAAAATGTGTTGCTTGTGCTTTGATATAGAAGGATGCCACAGGAAAAAGGGATGAAACTATGAGCTTCTGTGTGAACAAGCTCAAGAATCACTAAAGACTGCAGAGGTTGTCAAGTGCCGACTCCAGAGTGCTTCAAGAAAATGTGCTCACTCTGTGTAAAGGACTGAGGTGAAGCAATGCTGAGAGGAAACCTTGAAGAATACCGGTAGTGCTAATTTAAATGACTGTTAATATAACATATTAATATCTAAGAGGAAACAGGTGAACGATAAACAAGCAGACAGACAAACAAAATTATGTCTGAGGACTAATCCTCATTGATGGACTGCAGTGTACTGTACTTATTTAGCACTTCCTATCTTTTCAAGACACCCAAAGCGCTTTACACTACAATCTGTGCCTCATTTACCCATTCATATTCATACAGCACTCTACTAGATCTCTACAAAGCTAATTACTTACTTCCGCTCTCGGCAGAGCAGGTCGCATCTCTTTTTGCTCCTACACCTCCCTGGTCCCCCACCCCGCTTCTGCATTTGTCTCGTCTGTAACTCTTCAGCGCTCGCTCGAACCAATTTGGAATGGATTTATGTGCGTGGACTGTTTTCTGGGCTATTTCCTCTATCGATACTATCGATAAAAAAAATTCTGCGAAGCGCACCGGCCAGGGAGAGCCCCATCGACACGCGTGCGGTGAGCTACATTATGGACTCGAGGAGCAGGCTAATGTATCTGACCGTTCTTTCTGTCGGGGACGTGGAATCTCTGTGGATTATTGGGATACTGGTGGCTGTTTCTGCCACTGAAGGCTGAGAAGGACCGCCACGATCGGCGTGCTGGCGAGACTTCCTGCTCAGCGAAAATGCTTTGATCCAGGCTATGACCTTCCCAGCTGTTGTGCGGGCTGAACCGCACGGTGGGAGAAGCGGTGGCTGCCGCGGACCTGCGGTGTGTTTGGAACTCGTTTACAGCCGTCCGGATTCAAACAGGGCACATACGGAAGGATCTTGTAGCTCGGAACCTCTCTCGATTCGGCGATTTGGACCCAGAAACAGCACCTGGACTTAAGACTGCAGTCAAAAGTACACTGTGGCCTGACTGAAAAAATAAAGCAACTATCTAATCTGGTCTCTGTGCAACCTTGAACTGAAGGCTGTCTACAAATCTTCTCCTGGAGCTGAAAGCTGAAGTGAACTCGCTGCCCTCCCCCACCCCTCCCCCCAGAGGTCTCTGTGTGTGCGTTCTCAGATGGAGCCGGGCTGAGACCTGCGAACTGTGCTTATCTGGAACTGATTACTCACAGACTTTACCTCCCGCCTGCCGTCATAATGCATCTTGTCCTGTCTAATATGTGCTAAAAAGCTGGTAGAGTTTTTTTGGACTTTATCATGGAGTGTCTCCTGACAAATTGTGATAGATTCTTTTTTTGAATACCACGTTCTTACCCGTTTGTGTCTATTCCTTTTTCCATATCTGATTGTTGCGGCGCGGTTTCAGACTGCTGCGGCTCGTGCGTACGTCTCTTTAAGATTGTGCGTGCGCCAATTGCATAACCTTGTACCTCGGTGCATAACATGCCAATAAAGATATATTCTATTCTATTCTATTCTAATTGAACAAATCATTCTAATGAGACTAATAAGTGCTTTATAACTTTCATACACCAACAAGACACACATCAGAGGCAATAACGGGGTCAAAGTAGAGTTGCATTTGGACCTAAAAAATAATAAAAATCAGACCCAACCCGGCCCCATCCTCTAACCATTTTTTCTGAACCCAACTCGATCCGATCAAATTAACTGTAATTAAAGATCCAAACCGGGGGGAGAAGAAAAAAAAAAAAACTTTGTTTTTATTAAGCTTTTACTGCTTTTGTAAGCAAATCTGTTTGAAACAATAATAAAAACCTATTTCAAAGGAAGATAAGATTTCTTGTTTCACCAAATAGATATTAGCATACGAAACAAATAGCCAAAAAAAATAAATAATCAACTCTAAAGATTGACTTTTATACAGATGAACAAAAATATTTTTAGAACAAAATCATTTGGAAAAATATAGAACAAGGCTATTTTAATCGAACGCGCTGCTCGATTCGGCTTTTGTAGATGCTGCTACTTCCTTCACCGCAGATAACAGCAGGTGCAGAGACATGCGCTGGTGATCAGTTGATCCATCCATCCATCCATCCATCATCTTTATCTGCTTCTTCTTTTTAGGATAGCAGTGGTCGCTAGTGCCGATGTCCAGCCATCACTGTGCGAAAGGTGAGGTACACCCTGGAAAGGTCGCAACTCCATTTCAACCGGCGGGTCAGTGGACGCATAAGGCCGGTGACAGGTTGTCCATCTGAGCTTAATGCAACTTTTTTTTTTTACCACTTTAAACCGGCCTGTCAGGCCTGAATCCTCCTCTACAAGTAGATTAACACAATTTTATATTGTGCGTTCTCATTTAGTTTTCTTTGTGCTGTAAGAGTCATAAAATTGCATTATAGAAGCCTGAGACCACGTGTGCAAATTGTGTACAATGCGAAAGCGATCTCTTCCACAGTCGGATTAACTGCTGCACTCTTATATCTTCATCCTCTCAACATAAACCCTGTTTTATTTTACATTTTATTGTTGGATATTTGGGACCCTGAGTACTTACTGCCTCCTACTCTACAAGTAGATTAACACAATTTTATATTGTGAATTCTTATTCACCATAGTTTTCTTTGTGCTGTATGATTCGTAAAACTGCATCAAAGCCTGAGACTGGCCCAGCCCGCACATCATTATGGCCCGACCCGGTTCTGAATCCGGGCTGGGCTTCGGGTTTGGGTTAGAAATGACAGCTCTAGTTCAGCGTCTTGCCCAAGGACACTTCAGCTTGAGACTGCTGGTGGATTCAAACCCCCAACTCTTGCATTGGAGGATGACTGCTCTAACCACTCTGCCACAGCCACCCAATGAATAAATGATGAATACTACCCGGTACTGTATATTGATGCTATGGAGAAAATTTCTTGGGGAAATAGGGGAAAATTCCAGTTGCGATTTGAGACATGACGCAAGAAAGTGAAGTTAAAAAAAGGCCCCATGTATTTGCAGTTCTTAAAATAACTGAATGAAGCTAAATCCACCCCCTAATACTGCCACAAGCTTTAAAGCCTGGCAAGGAAGGACTGAGATTAAAAACAGACACAGACTGATTACGCACCAAACGGCATGCGTCAAGTTGCAGAATCACCATCATGACTGACTCTAGACCTCCAACGCTGATGTAAAAATACAGAGTTTAAGTAACATACCGACATGAATGAACAACACGAAGGCTTTAAAGCGTCATCAGGATTCAGAAAATCTGACCCTCGCCCTTGATTTCACCAATTTATGATTGAAATGTTACAAAAGCATAGAGGACAATCCTATAATCCTCTTGCATCGTCATACAATTTTCCATCATCTTGACTATAATCCCTGCAAACATGGGTGATGATTTGCTCATGCTCAGTGGAAGGGATTTTTGTTCTTGTTCAAAAATGGAAGAGCTGAAATGTTGTGATTTTAATGAAAGCTGGTTTTGATTTAATGTTGCCATATGTTGTTTAGCTTGTATTTTAACAAATAGATTAGATTTAGCAATCTAATTGATGAAACTTCACTAAAAAAAACAGGGTGCGCCACCCAAACAACTGTCTATTAAAAACCCTCCCAAAATTCAAACTCATATCAACTAAGGGAAATCAACAACTTCTTAGAACTGAGTTCTGCTGATTTCTCAGTGGTATCAGTATACATTAGATCATTATCTTTTTTTATGAGTCCAGGAGCAGGAAGCAGTTGTACATGCATGGCAGAGACCTGAGAAAGTAAACAAAGAGTTGTTGTTAATAGACTGTTCTGTCGTTACTGACAATAGTCACATCAACAACCAGTTTGTACCAATATGAGGAGCTGATTGAGAAGAAACACCGTGAGCGTTGGCCATTATGGGCACCTGGCAAAATGCATACACTCATTAATATGATTTTATGAATATTACGAGCATGCAGCTGTCTGATGAGGCAATTAAGTGTAGTTGGAATGGGAAATTGACTAGAAGTCTTCCTACTCATTTGGAGACGTGTTTGTGTACAAACTTAATGAAAACCGGGTAATAAAAAAGGGGCATCAAATCTATGACGCTTCTCAAGGTCAACAGTGCAACACATTTCTATTCATATAACTTCTGCCAACTCTGTGAAGAAGATCTCTGTCATTTATTCTGGTCATGTCCTTTCTTATGTACTTTCTGGCAAGATATTTGCACTTTTATTTCCCAAAATATTCTTGTTGACTTTTCCCTTACTTATGTAAATGTGTTGTTTGGATTCTTTTCTTATCCCATGAATAAAACAAACCATTATTATATTACCAACCTAATTTTATTAGTTGCAAAATACCATGTACATAAATCTAAATTATCTTATCAGAAACCTTGTTTATTGGTCTTTAGAGAGGAATTCAAACAATATATTAGAACACTTCAGTACTCAAACAATAGTAAAGCCATAAAAACTAATGATTTGTGTACCCACTTCAATATTTTTGTGACTTAACTTTTTTTTTCCTCTTTACAT
>JBBPBX010047925.1:13333-25957 GCA_038048925.1 Garcialebias charrua | reverse complement strand
TCCTCAGAATCCACAACAGACAGTCGACTTCATTATAATATCCACAGTCTTTTATAGCAGGATAAAAGTTTGCATCAACCACATCTTCAACATTGTATATTTTAAATTCTGAGTCTTCGTTTGTTGTTGTCATGTTTTAATGTATTTGTTTGTTTGTTCATTTTTGTCAATTTTTGTGTATGAACATGTGATAGTGATTGGTGATTTGTCATTTTTGAGCTCATCAAAATGTGTCTAAGTCTTTCAGATCTTTTATTATTTTAGCTTGAGAATTTTCATGTACTTTGATCCATATGTTTCCGTTTCTTGTCCAAGTTTTTTTTTTCTTCCTTTTTCAACAACCTTGCTGCATGTGCAATGTTTGCGTTTTTTTTAGTTAGGTGTTCATTCATGAAGACATCAGTTTTTGCGAGTTTCTTTGACTGCATCATTACCCTGTTTCTTTGATTCCTTCCAATGAATCTGACGACTACTGATGGTTTAAGTTTGTTAGCTCTATTGGGCAGTGTGTAGCAGGCAGAAATGTCATCATGTTTAATGTGACTACCTGATTCTCCAGAGACTGCAGTTGTTCTGGTAGTCCTCCTTCACTCGTGTTAACGCCTTTAGTTACATCTTCCGATGACCAGCGTTTAAGCTCAAGTCCAGAAATTACCAGATTCTCGCCTCTTATGTATTGTTCCATGTCATCACACTTTTGCTCCAATTTAGCTAATCGTTCCTCTCTGATGATCTCCTGAGCTTTCATTTGATTCATCTTTTCCACTAGTTGAGTAATGTTTTTTTGCTCAGCTCTCAAACTTGCAAGTTCCTCAGTGAGAAAGTCTATTGATTTTTTCAATTCCTCCATTAACACCAAATTTTTATCCACCGAGTTATGACTCCCCGACTCCTGTCTCAGCGGCTCCGGTTTCTTTTTTCTCCCAGGACTCATCTCGCCTGCTTCTTCTGGCCTGGATACAGAAATTCACTGTTCCACAGTAACTCGCTCGCCGATCTGCTCCCGTCCACAGCAACTCGCTCGCTGTTCCGCTCCCGTCCACAGCAACTCGCTCGCTGCTCTGCTCATGTCCAACAGTAACCAGCTTGTTGTTCTGCTCACGCCCACAGCAACTCGCTCACTGCTCTGTTCCCGTCCGTCCAAAGCAGCTCGATCGCTGCTCTGCTCCCGTCACAGCAATTCGCACGTTGCTCTGCTCCCGTCCACAGCAACTCGCTCGCTGCTCTACTCCCGTCCAACAGCAACTCGCTTGTTGCTCTGCTCACATCCAACAGATACTCGCTCGCTGTTCTGCTCCCGTCCAACAGCTACTCGCTCGTTGCTCTGCTCCCGTCCAACAGCAACTCGCTCGTTGCTCTGCTCCCGTCCAACAGCAACTCGCTCGTTGCTCTGCTCCTGTCCAACAACTCGCTCGTTGCTCTGCTCCTGTCCAACAACAACTCGCTCGTTGCTCTGCTCCCGTCCAACAGCAACTCGCTCGTTGCTCTGCTCCCGTCCAACAGCAACTCGCTCGTTGCTCTGCTCCTGTCCAACAACAACTCGCTCGTTGCTCTGCTCCCGTCCAACAGGACGTCCAACAGGACTTGCTGCTCTGCTCACGTCCGTAGCAAACAGCTTGGCGCAGGTCCTGTCCACCAGCAGCCAGTTCAGCTCAGCTCTCGTCCATCTGGGGCCTGGATGTAATTTATTGTCCCACAGCAGCACTCCAATGCCTCTCTGGCCTCACCAGCTCACAGACTACAGATCAGACCACAGACTTCAGATCGTCAGCCTGTAGCAACAATCCCCAACTCCGTGGTGTTTTGCCGCATTAGCTTTTATCAGCAGCACATGGCTAGCGTTAGCTTGTAGCCTGTAGCCTCCACTCCCAGCTTTGTTGTTTTCTTTCGCTGCAACAAAGCACCTCCAGCGTGCCGGCCCGCGTTTCTTCGTAACAACCAGCGTATCTTTCCGGTTTATTTGTTCACGAAGCCCGCAGCTCCGCAGCTACGGCACCCGGTTACGGTGCCCCAGCTCGGTTAGCTTTGATTAGCCCGGTTTGTGATGCTTTTTGGAAAGATTTTCAGAACCGGATTATAACCAAGAGTTCTATCCCACCTTTAGATTTTACTACAATTAAATTTGGTCTGCTAACAGGGAATGAAGTTTTAAACTATGGTAACAACAATCTCATCCTTATGGCAAAACAATTTTTCTTCACAAAAGTTGTTTCTTGAAAATTTCTCCCTTATTTCGCATTTTTAAAAATGAAATAAACATATTTAAGGATAAACTTAAACGCTGCAAACTCCCCAAAGCACAGTCCTTATACAAATATATTAATAGCTTATCATAAAACTTGAAACTCCTCTTGCACATGCAATTTAATTTTGTGCCATGTTTCTCAAATTGTTCTTTTTTGCTGTTGTTTAGAATTTTATTAATAATTCGCTTAGTTTAATTGTCTTTTCAACTGTTATTGTTTTTGTGTACTGTATGCCTTCTTATATTGTTTGTGTTCTTTTTATTTATTTATTCAATTATTATTATTATTATTATTATTATTTTAAAGGTTCAGTCTGCAGTTTCTGTAGAACAGCAGCACTTAGAAAAAATTTCAACAAGCAAAGCATTCTGATCCCTCCCCCTCAGAGCCATATATGGCTCTGCCCCCTTGTGGTCTGTTGAAATTTGAATTCAAGCTCTGTTTTTATTGGCTGATTCAAATTCAAGCTCGGTTTTTATTGGCTGGTTACAAACTTTGTTTTTATTGGCTGGAAAATGGCGGGTCACTTTTTCTTTTTAGAAATGCTTATTTACCACCTGGAGAAGCAAGGGGACAATATTTTTTTAGTTTTTTCAGAGATTACCTCTCTAACATCAATCTAGTGACAGAGTGAAGAAATATGTTAAAATATATATTGTTTGAAAAGTTACAGACTACATTACAATCTTACATACCCCAGCTTTAAATTAGCACCACAGCTGCAATAAACTGTTGTCCAATCACAACAGTCAGGGGCGGGGCTAATCATTGGGCGGAAGTACGTGGTGCGCCGGTGAATTAGGTCCGACTGAACAGATGTACTTACGTTTATATTTAAAATACATTTTATTTGAATAAGCAAAGTCTCGAATTATATAAATTGGTAAGAGTTTTCGTCTCGTGTTTTGGTTTCCTCGCGCTTACTTAACAAGAGCCGTGAGCTCGTGCAGTCGGAGCAGACAGACGTCACGACGCTGCTGTTGGACCAGACGACGTTCCGGAGCTGTCTGACTGTGAGCGGGACCTCCGTCTGGACTCTCAGAGCAGAGATCCCTGAACCATGGATTCTCCTGAAAGGTAATGCTGCTCTTATCTTTATTTGTAGGGCACGTCTCGGTATTCCACCCCACGGTGGGAAACAGTCCAGCATCTTTTCATATCGTTGAACCAGTTCATCCCCCTCTGTAAATGCTGGAAGATGAGCAGTTGGTTGTTGACCTGTTCCAGTGTTAAAGGGGAATGGAGCAGCGCTGCTCTCAGCCGTAAAGCTGCTGTTTTGCAGAATGCAGCAGCAGCAGCTTTTCAGCAGGCAGGGCAGGGACGGGTCGAAGCAGCTGATCCTGCAGCTGGACTCAGCTGATCGGTGTGTTTCTGTTGTGATTGCACACATTGATCAAATGGATCCCACCGTGATGTTTGGGTGTAAAATGCTGCAGCTCTGCACCGCAGCCCGACAACATGCAGATGTGAAGGCATGCTGCAAGCTCCACAGAAAAGCAGAGGCAAAACCCGTCCCACAGCGGCATCCCCGCATCATGAAAGGCCTTTATTGTTGCGGGGCAGCACCACCACGCACTCCTTCAGACTGGTGATTACACACATCCAAACTCATGCATCCACATTCTGTTCTGTACAGGAATACACTGAGAAACCTGCATGTTTTAATGCAGGGGTGGGGCCTTCATAACTAATTGGTTATAAAAACTTATTTTTTTAAGCTGCTATCTGGAGAATGTTTCTACTTGTCAGATTAAAGCTGGTTTACAAGCCATAATATTATGACTACTTGACTAATATTTATTAGGTCTTCCTTTTGCTCATGGTCTTAACCAGTTTAAGGTGCAGTGTAGGTTAGCGGTGATATCTGATAGGGATGCACCCAGGATTTTATGAGGGGCGGTTCGTTTAAAGGAAAAGTGGACCTTGAAAGAGCAACACGCCTCGGTGGTTCACTGGAAGCGCGTCGGGTTGCCACAAACCTTTTCTCGACTCGGGTTCGATCCTCACTTGGTTGAACTTATTTTACGTTTGTCTTTTATTGGATAAAAAAAGGAGTTTGTGTTAACCACAGGCATATTAAGTCCCTTTTTTTTAAAATCCAATAAAAGACAAACGTAAAATAAGTTCAACCAAGTGAGGATCGAACCCGAGTCAAGATAAGGTTTGGAGCGGCAACCCTACGCGCTTCCAGTGAATCACCAAGGCGTGTTGCTTTTTCCAGGTCAACTTTTCCTTTAAACGAACCGCCCCTCATAAAATCCCTAGGCGGGACTTCATAGGCAAAGTGGGCGGTTCGTTCGAACCCCGCGAACCCCCCCTGGCTACGCGCATGTGCACAATATCTTGAATATTCTCATTGATCTCTGCTCTCGCTCAAGACGGACGCCTTCTCCTCTCCATCCCCTGTTCTCCTCTTTCTCCTGCTTTTGCTCGCTGTGTGTGTCTCGGAGCTCCTGGTACACATTTTCCAAATGAAGAAAAAAAAAATGCTATTATGGATCTGGTGAGCTGGACTTTCAACACAATTGACAAAATATTTTCGACAAAACGACAGGGTCCTGGAGAACCCTCATGTTCTGCTGAGGCTGCAGGGTACATCAGGGATCTGTGGGGAGTTTGGCACCTGATGTGTCTTTCAGTTCTGTCTCAGGAGGACGCTGAAGACGTTTATATATTTGGAACCATAATAGCAGGGTTTCTGCTTTTTGCATCGGCAGGCCCTATGTTTTCAACTTTTGAAAAAGACATTGGAAGCAGTTTCGGCCATGGCAAAACTTCTGAGTCTGTGTAAAGGTTTGGTCCATGCTACGAGTACTCAAAATCAGCTGATTTACGAGTTAAACCGGAAGATGGAAGCTATTTGTGAGAATTGCATGCCACCTACGGCTTCTAGGACTCACCAGCATGTAGGAGTCAACCTTGAAGAATGCTCATAAAACGGATCAGTGGAGTGGAATGCCTATAAATCTGGCCATTTTGGACCTGGAAAGTTCCAGCAGGACACAAGGCTGACAAGAAAAAAAGCAGTCTGCCTGAAGGAAATCAACAATTGTGGCTTATCTGAATCTGACTCCCCCTTTTGGTCTCAGATACAGGCTCACTATGAAATTTCTCCTGGGACATGTGTAAACTAAGGAAAAAGCTTTGTCTATTTCTTCCCCCCACCCACCCCCTGAGAACTTCTGTGCAGGCTTATCAGAACTGCCAGCTGAACGACAACATCTTATCAGGACTATGGTCCATCTGGAAGTGCTTCATGGACAAATCTCACCGTCTTGTTGTCAAATGCATATCTCAAATGGTGTCCTGAAAGGACAAGATGTAAAAATATATTTTTTTGTAAAACCACTATCCATCTTCATGGCCTTTTACCTTTTTCTGTCTAAAAAGTATTCTGACAAAGAATAAGAGGCCGTGCTCCAGCAGCAACAGCAATGTGCACTCTGCCCATCTGTTGGACGACTGTACGAACATAGTCTCACTGTATCTTGGTACAATGATAATAAAGCTTATTCTGATATCAATGTCACAAAAGATTCCCCTAAAAACGGCATTTACAAACTTCAAGCAAAACATACAAATCTGGCAATCAGATGGACTCCTCTGGTATGGAGGGTGGGATGTGACAAACATGGTCAGGGTTGAGCATGTAGGTGACTTTTGCAATTGATATTGTCATTGATCGCAATGTCCAACTATCTTATTGCAATCACTGGTTCCTCTTGTACTGGGCCACCCTGAAAACTGGTACCAAGCAAGCAGAAAACAATTTGAGTCCCAGAACCTGTGAGATGACTCCTCCATTGATGTTATCCAACAAATCCCACCTTAAAGCTGCAGTATGTAGCTTTTTTTATGAACATATTTCTTCACTCTGTCACTACCTCCTGACAGACTGATGTTAGCCAGGTAATCTCTGATTTTTTTTTTTTAAATATTGTCCCCTTGCTTCTCCAGGTGGTAAATAAGCATTTCTAAAAAGAAAAGGTGACCCGCCATTTTCCAGCCAATAAAAACAGAGTTTGTAACCAGCCAATAAAAACAGAGCTTGAATTTGAATCAGCCAATAAAAACAGAGCTTGAATTTGAAATTCAACAGACCACAAGGGGGCAGAGCCACATATGGCTCTGAGGGGGAGGGATCAGAATGCTTTGCCTGTTGAAAATATTTCTAATTGCTGCAGTTCTACAGAAACTGCATACTGAACCTTTAAGTGAGATCTGAAGACTTCGGAGGCCGAGTTAACTTTTTAAACGTGTTGTTTTTCTCAAACCATTCAGGAACCCCATTTTTGCAGTGTGAAGGCAGCCTTACATTACTAGACCCCTTCCAACTTTTTTTTCTTATGCTGTAATATTATGCCCTTTCTGTTTTTTATATTTTCTACCTTTGTGCAACTCTGCATTGTTTGGTTCACTTGTCACATTGCTGCTGGTACACCTGAATTCCCCACTGAGGGACAGTAAAGGTTATTTATATTCTATTCTATTCTATAGAAAACCACTTTCAAATGGCATCATTTCCACGAGCGTGTACTTGGTCAGCTACAGTCTTTTGGTTGGCGATATGTGTTGAAGTAACATCTATGTGAATGTCAGGCTCCAACATTTCCCAGCAGAACATTAGCCTTGTTCTTCTGGCTCCTACACATTTAATGTCATGTTTTATCCAGTAAAGACATGCACATGGACTCAGCCTCCCACATTATGTAGGATATAAAACATGGCCCCTCTGACCAGGCTAACTTCTTCCGCTACTCTGATCCAGTTCTGATCTTCAGATACTTCACAGGTCAGCACCACCTGTAACTGAAACTGTGCTGTTTTCATTGAATGGATTTGTTTCTGATTAATTTAATATATACAAACTCTTCTAATGTATGAGATAACAGGAGGGCAGCCATGACCTACCACATTTAACAGTGACCTTTGAACTCCCATGCTCCTGTTCGATGATTGATGATTTCATGGTCAATTTTTTTTTACCATTATTGGTACATCTTTCCATCAAAGCCTGGAAACATTTACACCATGAGCTGCATTTGTGGAACTGCTTTGATCCAACCATGTAACAGCTACTTGCCCATTTTAACATGTTTGCTTCCAACCCATAAACTACAAGAACAGAATTTACATTGTTTTAAATGCATCCAACCCTTTGTAAGCAGCCACTGTGATAACCACTGTTCTTTTAGCTTATCTGCCAGTGGAGACAATTGCTTTTGTTGAGTTGTGTATGTAACTTTACTTTGTTTCCATTCACACCTGTCCCCAGGTGAGTCTGCAATGCTTTAGGCTGAGGAGGAAAGCAGCTGAGGAGAAGGAGATGGGCTGCACCTCTGCAAAGCAGGTGTCTTCTGTGCCCAACAGTGAGGAGGAGCAGAACAAAGCCCACAGCAATGGGGACATTGTCCCTGGTATGTACTCTATACATGTAGTTAGTTTTATCTTGGAACTTGGTGTTTTTTTATGGATCCGCTTGAAATAAAAACACGTGGGTAAAATTTGAGAGTATTCAAGTCGAGGAAGAGTTTAGAAACCTTTGCTCTTTGGTGACCAAAAAATATTTTTCTCAATGGATCAAACATTTCTGGACAAAATGAAGATGTCAGCAGAGGATGATTGCAGTGATAAAGAAAATAAATACATAAAACACACCACAGCAGGACTTTTCAACTGGTGGTCCAGGGGCCACATCCAGCTTTAATTTAAAAAAAAAAAAAGGGTTTAGGTTTGTTTATTGTCATATTCAGATCACACACAAAGTCAACAATGCAATGAAATGCACAGGACGAGAAGAACCGTCTCGACTCACCAAAAAAATCAACAAGAAATATCAAAACATGCAACAAAAATATAGAAACAAGGAACCAAAAGTGAAAAAGAAATGCATCTACAGCACCATGGTCTCTTAGCAGTGTGGCTCGGTTAGAAGTGAGGTTCTTTTATCAGCATGGTAAAAAAAAACTCTTAAATTCTACCAAGCTCCTGGTAGAACTACACAACTTCACACATGAGGTCCCAGCTCTGTCACAGCCCACATTTAAAGACAGAAGCAAAACTGATGTGTACTATAGAGAAAATCTGTCTTCTGCTGCACACAGTGTGTATTTATAACAAGAAAATAAAATGTGTGGACACCACACCCATTCTTTTTGTGATGCCTTCTGTACACATGCAGTTTAGGTCTGAAAGATAAACTGAGGGGGGAGTGAAAATAAAAAATAAAGTTTGCTATTTTATATGAGAGAGAACCCTTTTCTTATTCTTACTTTTTATAGTATACACTTGGTTGAATGTGGGTCCTTAAACGACTGCAGTCATGCATCACTGGATGCGTCTGTTTATAAACCAGTACTTCCAGACTCATCTGTTGACACCAGATAATGTTTGACTTGTGGTTACAGACTGGCAACACTGCACCATCGTTTTTGTTTCTGATCAATGTCTGAATGGCAGTTTAAAAAAAACTGTGGTTCTTTGCTGCTGCTTTAATTGTGTGCACCCAGTCTGGATGCAAACTGTGTGTTTATTTTTGAATGGTTCATTGACATCCTTTATGAAGTGAAAATCAAAACATCAAAAATATTCGTCATCTTCACATTCAGAAAGAGAACCATGTGGTTCTAGAAATCTGTCATGGACAATGTGTAGGCACATTAATGATGCAGTCAGTGCGTACACACTTACCCACGAAGCTTCAGAGCCTCATGAATCCAGTGTGTAACGAAGAAGAAGAGAAGGAAACCTTTTAAAATCTCTTGTCATGATTTTACCAGTTTGAGACATTTTTTGACATGCATGTCAAACTGATCTGTGTTCATTCAGGTGGTGATGGTAACAAGGGTTCTCCTCACCAACACAGCAGAAGCAGCAGCAGGACTGTTAGACTTTTGAGGGAGTTGCACAAGTTTACATGAAACTTAATTCAGTTCATTATTGTCACTACTGTACACACTAAGCCTGTTGGTTCTGGACTGTAGACATCTGAAGCAGTCCCAGAGGGTTTGAGGAGAAACAGTTTCTGGACTGGGTGTGAGGCATTTTGGATGTTGTTGCCTGTTTTTTGTAGACATTTCTTTCTCCAGATGTCCTTAAGGCAGCAAGTAGAGTGCAAGTGTTGCTTAAGTTAGGTTGTTGCCATTATCTTCTGCAATGCTTTCCAGGTTATCACAGAACAGCTACAATACTTGGCTGTGATAGAGCTAGTCCGAATCCTCTGGATGGCAGAGCTAGTCAGAATCCTCTTGGTGGCAGAGCTAGTCAGAATACTCTGGATGGCAGAGCTAGTCAGAATCCTCTTGGTGGCAGAGCTAGTCAGAATACTCTGGATGGCACGGCAGTAGAAGTTCACCAGGGTGCTTGTGGAAAGTCTTTTTTCTTCTTCTCAGTGTTCTCAAGAAGAAGCTACCCTGGTGAGACTGGACCAAACTGGACATATTGGTTGCTGAGGACAGGTCTGTTAAAGAATTTGAAGCAGGTGGAGCGCTCAGCTTCCGTCTTATTGTTGGAAGTATGCACTTCATCTGCCTTGATCCTGAAGTTCATTATGAGCTCCTTGAACTTTCTTGTGTTATAGAGCAGGTGATTGTAAACTGTCTAGCTCGCTGCTCTACCCCCTCTCTGTAGGCCAACTCATTGATACCTTTGACAAGGCCAGTCCATGTGTTTTCTACAAACTTGATGATGCTATTAGAACCACAGACAGGTCTGCAGGTGAAGGTGGAGAGAAAGAAGAGAAAGGGGCTCAGCACACAGCCTTGTGGCATACCAGTGATAGAATGATAGTTCTTTAGGGCATCTTGGTCAGAAAGTCCAGTAGCCAACTGAAGAGGGTACTGAGACCTTCAAATTTAGTGATTACCTTGGAGAGGATAACAGTTGAATAGAGATGGGAATCTTTAGGCACATCATGATTTGATTACGTTCCAGAGGACTGATGTGATTAGAAAACTATTATCGATGCTTCCATGATCATCTCGAACAAAATCCTGAGCACAGAATCTCTCTGACCTAAAATTAACAGAATATTTTGCTCTACATTACAGTATGAAACAATTTTCATTCCTTCAAGTTTATGGGAAATGAATAAACTAGTAAACATTCCGAGTATTACATAAGATTCTAGAGTGTGGGATTGGCTGGGTTCGTGTCTTTGACATAATAAAACTGGATTTTAAGATGAACACAATATTCTATAACTTTATCTCTGCTGACATACCATGCTGCAAACATTTTGAGACATTCTGAAGACTCTCAGCGTGAGTGATTACATTTCGCAGCGGCATCACCAACATTGACTGGGAGATTTTCCTTTTTCTCCAGGTGAAAACATATACAGGTGGTCCCCGACTTACGAGCGAGTTCCGTACTTATGAGTTGCTCGTAAACCGAAAATTCGTACATCGGAACGGCCCGCAGTGGCTATCTCGTAAAACCGGAACTTTGCTCGCAAATAGAAAAAAGACGCTAGCGCTGCAGCGCACACCCGTTTATCAACATGAGACTGAACAAGCGTACATGCTGATCCTTAAACATGCACAACACTTTATTTACAAGCAGTTAGCTAGCACATTACACCACACATTCATCTATAAACACATACCTATACAGTTTTTTCGGTACAACAGTGCTTTTCTCTGCCTTTTGTTTTCACACGACAGACACGTCGTCTCTCGCCCCCCCCTCCGCGCGCTCTATGTGCAGTCAAAGTGCAGTGCAACTGTCTAGTCCAGACAGAAAGGACTGTTAGTATCCTAACTTCATACAGAAAAAGTTTTAATAACTTACCGAAAGCCGTCTGCTTGCGCCGCCTTCAGCTGCATCTGTTAGCATTAGCTCCCCCGAATCCGCAGCTCCGGGCAGTCCGGTTTATCTGCATCTCCAAAAATGCTGTCGGCTTTGTTATTCCAAGTTAGCTCGTTGTCCCCCGATGTCTTCGGCTTCCAGTCCGACATCGAGGCGAGCTCCAGGAACCTCTGATCGCACAAAGCCGGCTGTCGGAGAGCTACGAGGGTGCAGCTACGAGGCTAATGTTAGCTCGTTGCTAATCCAGTCCGCAGCTTCTCCATGCCTGAGACATCTCCGGGCAGTCCGGTTTATCTGCATCTCCAAAAATGCTGTCGGCTTTGTTATTCCAAGTTAGCTCGTTGTCCCCCGATGTCTTCGGCTTCCAGTCCGACATCGAGGCGAGCTCCAGGGACCTCTGATCGCACAAAGCCGGCTGTCGAAGCAACAGCTCTGGTGGGGTCCGGTTTAGCATGTTAGCTTAGCTCATACCATGAGCTGCTGGTCTCGCGCGGTGCTGTAGGAGCGCTTCGCGAAGTGATCGCTGCTGCTGCTCCAGTCCTGAGACATTCACAGAGTTCAGGGAGTGTTTCCAGTTAATTTATCCGTATGAGGCATGCTCTTATGGGAGAAACAGTCCTCCAAAAGCCGACTGCCGACAGTGCCGAGTGCCGACCGAGACCGGAAGTAATGAATGTAAAATGGCGGCTCCGCCATTTTACATTCATTAGTTCCAGTTTCAGCAGTACCGGAATACCAGTTCATTCATTAGTTCCAGTCTCGGCAGTGTTCAAAAAAGCACGAAATTATTTAAAAAATGATAATAATGATACTTTACGTATATATAAAGCCATTTAAAACATTCACAGCTGCAACACATGAAATTAAGAACATTTAAACCCAAAAAAAAAAAAAAATTTTTTTTTTTTTTTTATTTCATATTTTTATTAATTATGATAATCTCGTAAAGTCGAACGCTCGTAGGTCAGGGCGCTCGTAAGTCGGGGACCACCTGTACACAACTTGCATATAATGTGGCTCTTGTGAACATTACTTTTCCCTTTAATTTTATAGAAGCTGAAGTACCGTACTTCTAAATACTGTGTTTCGAAGCAGAAGAAGACACTTGTTTGTAGCTTCTCTGTTGTGAATACGCCATAAACAGTCCGGGCACTGCACTTCCTCACTTCAGAGTTCTGTCTTTTGCAAGTCAATACAGAACATTAACCACAATTAATAATCTATTTTTGACATTTTAAAAATAATTCAGAATAAATTCAGTGAATTCACAATGTATCTGAATTAGTTTATAATGGCACAACTGGTAGAGCTGCTGCCTCTCAGCGAGCAGGTCCCCGGTTCAAATCCCGGTCCGGGGGCCTTTCTGGGTGGAGTTTGCATGTTCTCTCCGTGCATGCGTGGGTTTTCTCCGGGTGCTCCGGTTTCCTCCCACAGTCCAAAAACATGCATGTTAGGCTGATTGGTAACTCTAAATTGACCCTGGGTGTGAGTGAGACAGGTCCCTCTTGTAAATGAGTCCCCGTGGCTCAACGAGGCTAGCCTGTATAAATAAAGGTTGAATGAAAAAAAA
>JBBPBX010047925.1:0-13265 GCA_038048925.1 Garcialebias charrua | reverse complement strand
AACTAGCTGCTTTATAATGTGTTCAAGTTTAAAGAAAACTGTACAAAATACAAAATATAACGAAGACAATGTTAGCAAGCTGATGTAAACAGCTAGCAATCTCATCCTTCTTAAGACGGTTTGTCTCTAACGCAACATATTTTAGTTTGTGACGTTCTGAGGACGTCTGTTGGTACCGCCAACTGTCATTAAAAAGCTCTATTAAAATATGTGACTAATCCCAAAAAAATCCTTTCATGTTCATATTTAAAGCTTGCTGCTTTTTCCATTTTCCTCCGTTCTGTCCAAAACAACTCTCCTTGCTCCATGGAGCCTGCAAACCTCACTCTAAGCATTCATCTCCCTCCCACCCGGTGGCATTTTCAACAGCTAAACAATGAGGCTGGCAGTGAGCGAGCCACTGGAAGAGCAACACTGTTATTAACGTGCTTTGCATGCTGATGCATCTGCAGATTGCAACGTGTTTCTCTTGGCTCTCTGCTGTAATTTTGGTAGTGTCCTTATGTTTGCAGGAAGAAGGGACAAAAGCATTATTTGTGTAAATTGGAAATGATTGTTGCACGTTTTTTGACCACTACAGGAAGCTGATAAAAGCCACGCCAATTTTTATACAAGGCTAGATAAGATCTCACAGTGGCATCATCACTCAGCGTTTCTCATTCAGAGTAATATTCACAGCAGCCTTTCAATTTGTCTGGTCTCCCATTCCTGCTGCCTGCTTTTATTGCATACTATTCTATAAAGCTTATTACTGCTTTTGTACCTGCAATACATAGCAGTGCAGTAGATTTTGTTTCTTGTATTTTATATCCGTTGATAGATGGGACCTGGATTGTTTTGGAACTTCCCCTCCAAGACTGGCTGCATGATTCCACTCCTGCAGACCGTGTACGTAGGACTTTAAGGCTGCTGCGCTTGCCAACATGATTTATCATATTGTGCCACACCCTTTTCTACCTAATCCAGCTCGTGTGGATTTATTCATGGGAATTTCAATCTGTTTTCTTAATTTCGTCTATCACTCAGCCCGACATTTTACATAATGAATACCCAGCAGCGAGCAAAGGCTCTTTAAAAATCATTAGTAACAGTCACGTCACAGGTTTCTGTCTGGAAGTGATCCTTAAGCTAAAACAGGCAGATTTTGTATGCTTCATGCTAAAACAAATATTTTATCTGTCAATTGGCTATGCAACAGTTTGTGTTAAAGGGATAATTCACTTCTTTTGTGGTGAGGCAACGAACAGATTTTATTTTGCCTTGCTGTAGATAGTTCTTCAAACGACCTCAGCAAGTGAATGAGAGGTTAGCTCTGACCTGATCAATCAGCCATCAGCGAGTCCAAGCTGGATCAGGACCCAAGTCGATTACTTGTATTAAAAAAACAATTTCTAAAAAAATTCACAGTGGTTAATGCACACTGTGTTTTATAAAAAAAAATTACATCACAATCAATTTAATATTGCACAGTTATTTTGGCATAAACATTGTATGCTACTGCATCCTCTGCTGCTATTGGTACTTTGCACAGGATTATAGCTGCTCAATCTAGTCAGAATTCATCTTTTTCCCCGAGGCCATGTAGGTATTCTTTCTTCATATATGTTTTCACAGAACCCCACATCAGAAGATATGAACTAACACTTTAGTTCAGATGGTAAAACGTTTTGTTAAACTATTTTAAGCTTGTGAAGTTTTCTTGTTCTCCAGATCATTTATATTACATGTCTAGTTTTTGTCTGCCTCAACTGTGAAATGCTACAAAAACACAAAATGTCTAAAATCATTAATCCTATTAAACACAACCACCCATAAACAGATTTATTACATTCCATGTAAATAAAAATGATAAGCCTTGTTACTATGAAATATCAGTATTGCCAATTTGACCCTTTTGCAGATACTAAGTTGTTTAAATAAGTACCAATTATATACAATGTCCAAATAATTATTGTCTTAAATTTAAGCCAACCACAATAATTATTTTATTTGTATAGAGGCCCACTTTGTTTTAACCATTTGTCTTATTGTACATGAAAAAAAATAAAATAAAGTAAAGTGCTATGTGTTGTCATCATTGTACGTTCCCAAATGGCGAAATTGGTTCTCTGCATTTAACCCATAGCACCTGAGATACACCAGCACATATGGAATATTCTGGATTTTGCACAAAACTAATTGCAAAAGTAAATTTAATAATACTAATTTTGTGATTCTAACTGCAGCATACAGTATTCATAAAATATTAGCACACTTTCTTTTAAATTCACACATTAGTGTGTCCCTGTCCAATACTTTGTCCCACATCAGAACCGTCGCCCGTGCAGAAATCTAATTTCAAGGCAGAACAAGTTTCAGTTTAATTAAAACTTGATGCAGCTCATTTGGTTAAAAGGTTTTCAGAAAAATCTCTGTCTCATCTGTAAAAATTGGTACGTACAAAGATGAAAGAAGCATGTGCTGTCATCACCCTTTTACAGCCATTGTTCTTCCCTCAGTCTGTGTATGTATCTATCAGTGTGGCACATTAGCCTGCCTGACTGCTGGCTAGCACCAACTAATGTTATTTTAGGATTAGGATTAGGAAACCAAGCACAAACTAAAGTTATTAACCAAGCCAATTATGTTAAACATCTTCTTTAAAGTTTTTTTTTTTGCCATCGTACAGTTACTTAAAGCAGAGGTCCAGGTCAGATTTGTCAACTTCTACTTTAAAATAGTCAACTGACATGAATAGAAGAACTCATCAGTGAAACTTTTAAAAACATTATATTAGGTTAAATTAACCCAACCCATGACCCAGCAGCAATTGATTTGTCTAACAAAGTCTATTTTAACGCTGCCTTAATGATGGGTTGTTAGTAGAAAACTGTGTTCCTTTCCATTTTTAGATATGGGTCAGAAACACTATAAATTTTACTGGAAAGAGATCAGTGCTGAAACAAAATTGTGATAATTTTCAGATATCTGATTGCGCTTCAAGTATCCGGGTTACTTGAACAGAGAAACATAGTCCTATTACTACTACAGAGCCATGATGTATAAAGCTAAAAATACATAATCACTAGTGGATTGTGTTTTAGTAAAATATCAAGGATCATGCTCAATAATCCAGGTAAACAACCCAACAATGTTCAGTCAGGTCATCTGGACAGTTTCTTTTTTGTTGAGAGATGTTTCGCCCGTCATCCGAAGGGCTTAATCAATCTGAGGAGTCACAAACAAACTGTTTCTCCACCAAGCAGTACACTCCTATGCTTGTTTTTTTTAAACCATTTTATAAAATGGTTTCAGGCAGCAAGAAGGAAATGATCAAACTGATGCTAGCAATCACTGCATTGCATAAACGCACGATAAACAGGATTGAAATTATACCATTCTGCATGTTGGTATAAAAATAAAAATAAAAAAGCAAACGTTTGTCCAGAAAGCTTCATTGATATTTGATATCTGGTTCTCAGTTCAGTCTACAGTAGAATTAAGTCTGATGAAGGTTTCTACCTTCCAGGTCCAGGTCTCACTTTGAAAAGGGATCTGATCACAGTGGGATTTGTTTGATTAAATAAAGGTTAATACATTTATTCATGACCAACTTGTGGCCACACACTGTTGGTCCATCTGCCCTACTGGCATTTGCCCCGTAGCCTGATAGACAAACCACAGAAACACAAGACAGACAGGAAATGTGGTCTTTGCTGTTGGTACAGCTGAATAATGCCACTGTTAAAGATATTCAGTCCTATTATTTTTGTCTTAATACAATCTCAAAAACCAGGTATTCTAAAATTTAGTGCGCGAAGCATTGCACTCTATATTGTCTGCAGTTGGTTCCAAATATTGAAGCGGTATTACCACGACAAATAGCAACAAAAACATTGTTCCTGTGCCTGCCTCCATTCACCTGCTTCTTTTCAGATTTCGTATCGATTTTAAAGCCTTTCTGCTCCACAGCCACAGTATTTTAATCAGATTAAAGGTTTGAACTTTGACTGAATTTTTGCTACAACTTGGTCCTTTTCATTTTCAGTAATTCTGTTTTTGTTTCTGTGTTTGGAATCATTACCACGTTGTGGGGCTTGAGCTTAACCCCACATGAGGCATTAGAATAATTCAGTAAACAGAGGAGTACATGGTTGACTCAATGAGTGCAAGGTGTCCAGGTCCTGGAGCTGCAGAACAAGCCCTCCACCACTCCACACTTGTGTAGACATGATGTGCATAGATTTTGTCAATCTTGGTGCTTGGTGCTGCATGTCATGGCTTCAAATGTGGTATGTCCAGATAACCTTGTTCAAGAAGTCTTGTTTGTTGTTCGGATGTGCCGTCATGTTCTTTTTGATAAGAGGTGATATAAGAGGCAAAGCGATAAGAGGCAAAACAGCTCTTTCAAAGCAAGCCAGAATGTGCAGTGTTGCTTTAAAACAATTTAATGAACCTTAAATGCTAGGCAGCAGCATCTAAGACAGAGCTTTTGCTCTTGATGTTGTGGCACTTTTGCTGATTATTGTAAGGTCTGACCTTGGAGGTGAATTTGAGGGTATCCACTTCAAGAAGATCGAAGGTTTTCATCTGTGAATAATCTTGTCTGAAGGTCTGGAAAAAACGTTCAGACTTATAGGCAGCAACAGTTACTTCTCTAAGATCTTTACTGGCATTTATTTTAGTTGAATACATAAGATAATGTATGTATATGTACAGTATGTATGTTTGTGTATGTATGTATGTATATATGTATGTATGTATGTATATATGTATGTATGTATGTATATATGTATGTATGTATGTACGTAATTGTTTTGTACATACGTATGTATGTATGTATGTATGTATGTATGTATGTGTGTGTGTATGCGTGTATGTTTGTGTATGTATGTATGTATGTATGTATGTATGTATGTATGTATGTATGTATGTATGTATGTATGTATGTATGTATGTATGTATGTATGTATGTATGTATGTATGTATGTATGTATGTATGTATGGATGGATGGATGGATGGATGGATGGATGGATGGGTCATTTTTTATTCTGAAAGTAGCTGAAAATCATTCACAATGTACAACATACTACAAGTGCTAAAACGTCACAGAAGTATCACAATATTGCATGAGATTGCACATAACATTATTTTCAAGTTTGGACCAAAATGGCAACAACTCCAGCTTTACTGGTGGTGGTGAAGGCTGCACAGAGGTCTGTTGGAGTCAGCCTCCCCACCATCACAGACATCTACACCTCTAGATGCAGGAAGAGAGCCACCTGCATCATGAAAGACCCCACTCACCCAGCACACACACTTTTTGCCCCGCTTCCCTCAGGAAGGAGGTTAAGGAGCATTAAGTGTAGAACCACTAGACTGAGGAACAGCTTCTATACTGAGACTGTTAGACTCATGAATCTCTAACCAGAATAATCACTGTGAAAAATCACATCATGTTGCTGCTGATCTGTTTCATGTTGATGTGTTCATGCGTGTTCATCTGCTCACACAGACTCATGTTCGTGCTGCTGTTCGGCGTATTGTTTTTTATGCTACAAGTGCTTAGTGTATATTTAGTTGATGTTTTATTAGTTCATATCTTAGATCTTATTACTGTCATTCTTTTACATTTTATTGTGGGATGTAACTGGGACCCTGTGTACATAATTTCGTTCCACCACATGTACCACATGTGGTGTGTATGACAAATAAATCTCTCTGACTCTGATTCTCAAAATAATCTTAGTAGAAAACTCTGAAGGAGGACTTGAGATGCACATTATTTCCAAGAATGCTGTATCTTTAGTTTGAACCATTTGGAGGAGACAAGTGAATTATTTCATTGTTTTTCCAAACATAACACTTGAGAATTCAAAGCACTAAAATGTGTTGGAGCTGTTTTCCTAAACGGCTGAGTCATACTCACAACTAAATGGCTCTCGCTGAAGGGAATTCAAAATGTATCACAAATCTCCGAGGCAACAGGAAACAGCACAGAGGCCACACAATGCAAATAACTATTGATTACTCATGAATGTCATTATCTCGGCACAAATTAGACTATTAGGCCCACTAAGAAACAGCTTTGGATGCAAAAGTACGGTACCTGGAAACCTTCTGAGTATCAAACACAGCATCAGACACAGTGTTGGTTTAAAATTCAGCTGTTTAACCAGGTATAAACAAAGAGTTTACAGAGGTGACATTGTCACTGCAGATGTTCGTTCGTTCTGTCATTTTATCCCCTCTGCGTCAGTCTACTGACACTGCACTGACCTTTTTTGAGCATGATTGGGTCCCAAAGTGGATTTACATGTGCTTTAAATGTAACCCCAGCTTTCCCTCCACATGCACAACAAGCACACCTCTGGATCAGATCTTCTTCACCGTGGGAAAGTTTGTAAGCCTACTGAGTCCCCCGCTCCGAATTGATAAGGTCAGTCTCCTGGCAAACAAAAACAACCTTTGGACTTGACATGTTGATGTAATGCCACAAGTTTTTTTGTCCAACTTCTAAATTGTTAAATGTAGTTGTTCTGTATGGAGGCCGCCAAGTCCCATATTTCAAATGAAAATGGATTAATAGAAATGCTTTTTAGTTTCATAATAAAGCTGCATGTTTTGACTCATAAATAAAATTTAAAATGAATACTCCAAACTGCATTTTCATTTTCGTCTTCAAGACTGCTCAATTTGTAAATTAATTAAAATGTTAAATAAAATAACGTTTAACATTTAATTTTCAAAATATGTCCTAGTAAAAAGTGACCAAAATTCATTTTGAAATGTCAAATTTGAAAATTAAAATGAATTAGCAGAAATGCCTTTTCATTTCAAAGTCAAGCTGCATGTTTTGACTCATAAATAAAATTTAAAAATAAATCATTTTCATTTTCTACTTCAAGATAGCTCATTGTGTAAATTAATTACAATTATAAATAAAACAATGTTTAACATTTAATTTTCAAAACATGTCTTAGTAAAAAGTGACCAAAAATCATTTTGAAATGTCACAATTGAAAAATAAAATGTATTAGCAGAAATGCTTTTTCATTTCAAAGTCAAGCTGCATTTTTTTGACTCATAAATAAAATTAAAAATAAATCATTTTCATTTTCTACTTCAAGATAGCTCATTGTGTAAATTAATTACAATTATAAATAAAACAATGTTTAACATTTAATTTTCAAAACATGTCTTAGTAAAAAGTGACCAAAAATCATTTTGAAATGTCACAATTGAAAAATAAAATGTATTAGCAGAAATGCTTTTTCATTTCAAAGTCAAGCTGCATTTTTTTGACTCATAAATAAAATTAAAAATAAATCATTTTCATTTTCTTCTTCAAGACTGCTCATTGTATAACACTATGGAAGCCGTTATGTTCCATATTTCAAATTAAAATGGATTAATAGAAATGCTTTTATTAATGAGTCAAAACATACAGCTTTATTTTGAAACTAAAAAGCATTTCTATTAATCCATTTTAATTTGAAATATGGGACATAACGGCTTCCATAGTTCTGTAAGGCAAAAGCAATAAAAGATAATTATGTTCGCTGCATTTGCTTTAATGTAACATATGAAGTTTAGAAATCTACAAACGGTCCTTAAAATGCTCTAAAGTCACATTTTTAGGAAGATGGTACATTTCACATGGATACACACTGCCACTTTAGTGGCTGATTCCTCAATTCATTGATGCAAAGTTTGATAGCATCAGATTTATTTATTTTATTGCATGAGCTTATCTTACCATCTACTAGAGGGACATTTTAACCAGTTTAGGAGTTCAACTGTCACTAAGCAGAGCTCAGTAAGCAGGAATACTGGTGCTTTTAGGCTCTTAGCTGCACTTGGCACTTGCCCTCATCCCTGTGCAGCATTCTGTCCAGCATGTGCTCTGATTGGGTAAGGCTTTGCAGTCATTAACCCTGTTTTGGTTTGATTTGGGTCATGCGTCACATTGTGAGTAATTTATCAATAATTTCATAGATTGTGGTCTGGATGTGACCAAATGAGGCCTGGAGGACACCAACTGAGGCTTTTCTATTACATCAGAAGACATTTGAAAAGACAATAAAAGCAAAAATCAGTTTTCAGCTTTTTCTTTCACTTTAAACCCAAAGGACATAAACTTAAACACAGTTTCAACTGAAACTCATTCGCATACTTAAAGGTACTTGTTGCAAAGTATGAGAAAGAGTAATCCTGGTCAAATGGCGCAGTTTAAAGAGTTAAATCCGGTAGTTTTCCAGATATATTGATATGCAGCTCTGAAAGGGGCAAGTTGGCAATCAATGCAAATACAGTAAAGCTCTCCAGCATCCAGGAACCACGTGGAAGCTTGAGTCACATGACTGACCTACATTGGGCTGCGTAATCTGTGTAGGTAAACAAATACAGTTTGCAGAATTGGACAAGCGTGTAACCTTGGATAAGACGTCAAAGTGGAAAATTAAGAGCAGACTTGGTGCTAAACATGAAAAAAATGAGAAAAATGAGTAAGACAACTGTCAGAAATAAATATTAGGGATCAAGCAGGGAGGTGGAATTTGGCATTCAAACAGCTTTTGTTACATTTTTGCTGTACTGGTAAGCGTATGGTTTCAGCATTTTTACATATCTAATTTAACCATAACATAATTTAATTACCTGGTAATAAACCTGAGTTTAAATATGTTTAAACGGTTTGGTTTTAGTCACTTCGGCTGTTTTTGTAGGTAAGCAAACATGTCATAGCGTCCAGTTTTAAAAGTTTAACTCAAAGTTACATTAATCATCAGTATGAGAAAAAAATGTACTGATTTTGTTTCTGACTTTACAAATTTGAGAACAAATTTTTGATTATATTTTTTTTTAGGACTGGTCTTTATGGCTTTGCACTGACTACCTTTAAATATGTTAGTAGTTTGTTCAGCCTTCAAAATACATTGGTGCAAAATATTACATGAACAGTCAAAACTTTTATTTTATTTTGAAAAAACTGGAGGAAATTCCAGGTAAGATTAAAACGCCTTTTGAGTTTGTCTCTTGTGACACTGCTGTCTGAATGAAGATGAATGGGAAGCACAGATTTGGATCATCATGCTCTGAAGCTTCAACCAACTCCTGCAGAAAAATAGGAGTGTAAAGGGAGTGTGGCCCTTGAACGTCCAACCCCACACTGAGGGCCGAGGCAAAAATAGACCTTGGAGCGTGTGTTCTGAAGTGTGTTGTTTGCTTCTGTGTGACCGGAAGCTGCCTTTACATTTCTGTCTGTTCAGGCTGTATCAGCGTACTGATTGCTTGCCAATAACAAGTTTAAATGCATATTTCTTACCGTAAAACTTCACTTTTATTTAACTGCTCTAGCAATGAAGCTTTTAATGCTCAAATAGAATCCTGCTGTGGTTTTTTTTTTCACTTTTTTTCTGGAGGTGATAACTCAAATTTAATATTTAATCCTCCTTTCAGACAATTAAATCTTTGCTATGAGAAGCTTCTTCAGATTCCTCCTGATACCCTGGCAACTATTAATAATTAAAAGTCCAATTTCAAAAATTGAAGAAACGTTGAGTGATTTAACATTCAGAAGTAGTGCGAGTTTGATGTTTTGCACATGAAAGATTATTAAACCAGCCATGTCAGATGGGTTCACACTCCCAAATGTTCCCGGGGACCAACAGGTTGAATGATGGGGGAGGAGAGGGACGGTGTGAGGGGGCTAAAGGAACGTCAGTCAGGATTAACGTCTCCACTCTGCTTAGCTGGAGTAAGCTTCTCCAGGAATCACATGCTTAGTTCAACAACAGCTGAGAGGCTGCATGTAAACAAGGATGCAGCATATGCAACATATTTCCTACTGCTCTTTAGGATTATTTTGCTAATGTTTTTGACAGTCGTCTTTCATGTAAACATTTTCATCACTTTGATAAAACCCTCCATCAGGTAGTTTATTGATTTCAGACTGTAAGGGTTGTATACTCATTGAAACAAAGGGTGTTTGTTCTCAATCCTTCACCTCTTGCCCCCACCACTTAACCTCATTTATCCATCCTGGGCGCTCACATAAAAGACTAATCCATGTGTCCTGGTTCATTTCGGGATAATGGAGATGGCAAAGTGTTATCTGGCTTCAAACCTTGAGATTTTATGTCAGGCACATTCTTACGAAAGCGTTGCTAAGATTTTTTTTCCATGATTTTTTAAAATAACAAACTGAATAATTCTCAAGGACTAGAAGGTAATTCATACATGTATCAAATTACAGCAGAATTTGTTATTAAAGAAAGTATCTCATTACTCATGACTGCTGGTGACTACAGTACAGTAGTTGGTGAACAACAGCATGAGGAAGTCTCCAGATTGTCATATACGTTCCCAAGGATTCTGTTTACTTAGTTGAGTTACAAAGGCTTGAAGTTTAATAGGTTAAAAAAATGTATGACAAATTTCCGCCTAGCAAAATAGTTACAGACAACATGGGTGTCTCAAACTTATCTAAATTATTAAACTATAATTAGTTATTAAAAAGACTCATCCAAATCTGCTAATTTTAATTTCTTCAATTTCTCTGGAAGATTAAATAATTGGCAGCACGGTGGCACAACTGGTAGAGCTGCTGCCTCTCAGAGAGAAGGTTGCCGGGTCAAATTCCAGTCCAGGGGCCTTTCTGGGTGGATTTAGCATGTTCTGTCTGTACATGCGTAGGTTTCCTCCGAGTACTTTGGTTTCCTCCCACAGACCAAAAACATGCATCAGAGTCAGAGTCAGAGAGTCAGAGAGAATTTATTGTCATTTGCACCGCATGTAGTACATGTGTTGAAAACGAGATTATGTACACAGGGTCCCAGTTACATCCAACAACAAATGCAAGAGAAAAACAATAATAACATCTAGGATTAACTAAGAGAGACATCAGCTAGTAATACACTAAGCCCTAATGTAGTAGAAAAACATCATTATAAACAGCAGCACGAACATGAGCAGATGGTCACAGATGAACGCAGATAGTCACAGATGAACGCAGCAACAAGAAACAGATCAGTATCAGCATGATGTGACATTTTGCAGTGTTTATTCTTATTATTTATTTATTCATGAGTCTGACAGCCTCAGGGTAGAAGCTGTTCCTCAGTCTAGTGGTTCTACATTTGATGCTCCTCAACCTCCGTCCCGAGGGGAGTGGTGCAAAGAGTGAGTGTGCTGGGTGAGTGAGGTCTTTCATGATGCAGGTGGCTCTTTTTCTGCATCTGGAGGTGTAAATGTCTGTGATGGTGGGGAGACTGACTCCCACAGACTTCTGTGCAGCCTTCACCACTCTTTGTAGAGCTTTCCTCTCTGCAACTGTGCAGCCTCCATGCCACACGTTGATGCTGGAGCACAGGACGCTCTCCACTGCACACCTGTAGAACGAGGTGAGGACTGAGCTTCTCAGACCAGCTCGTCTCAGCCGTCTGAGGAAGTAGAGTCTCTGATGACCTTTCTTGATCAGGCTGGTGGTGTTATTGCTCCAGCTGAGGTTATCATTCAAGTGTACACCCAGGTACTTGTAACTGGAGACCACCTCCACCGCAGATCCACCTATATACAGTGGGGTGTGGGTGTGTTTGTTCCTTCTGAAGTCCACAATCATCTCCTTCGTCTTCTTCACATTCATGTGAAGGTTGTTCTCTTTGCACCAGCTCTCCAGATGTTCCACCTCCTGTCTGTAGCTGGATTCATCATTATCTGTGATGCATCCCACCACAGCTGTATCATCTGCAAACTTAACAATATGACAGCCTGGAAGTGTGGCTGTACAATCATATGTGAGCAGAGTGAACAGAAGAGGGCTCAGCACACATCCTTGAGGAGAGCCAGTGCTGAGGGTGATGGTGGAAGAGGAGAAGTTGTGGATCTTCACGGACTGTGGTCTGTTTGTTAAGAAGTCTAAGACCCAGTTACAAATAGAGGGGCTTAGTCCAAGTGTGGATAGTTTGTCTATCAGAGTTTGGGGGATCATGGTGTTGAAGGCAGATGTGAAGTCCACAAAGAGCAGACGCACGTATGAGTCCTTCTGATCCAGGTGGGTGAGAGCAGTGTGGACCACAGAGGAGATGGCGTCCTCTGTTGATCGGTTCTCACGGTATGCATATTGATGAGGGTCCTCGCTGATGTTGACGGTTGTCTTGATGTGGGACATGACCAGTTTCTCAAAACATTTAGCGACTATCGGGGTGAGAGCCACCGGTCTATAGTCATTCAGACCAGTCACTGTGGAGCTCTTTGGGACTGGGATGATGGTGGCAGTCTTCAGGCAGGTGGGAACTGACTCCAGTGAAAGTGAGGTGGTGAAGATGTCAGCCAGCACCTCACAGAGCTGGTCCGCACATTCCTTTAGAACTTTACCTGGGATGTTGTCTGGACCCGTAGCTTTATGTGTCAGGGTTTACAGGCAGGCTTGAACCCAGTGGTGCAGACAAGACACAGGAGGCAGGAATACAAAAATAGATATTTAATGATAATAAATCAAAAAGCTGACAGGGCAGCAAACTCACTCTTAGGAGACATGATCAACACAGGAGACATCAGGGGAGACCCAACGAGGACACCACAAGGAACTAACTGACAGACAGGCTATTTATACACAGAGACAAGACAGGACGCAATCACAAAACACCTGGGAACAATTAACTAACTAAAGACACAGAGCAGGACTGGTATACTAAATAAATAAAGGTTTAAATAAAGGAGACTAAACTGGAGGTCAAACCAAGAGTGATCAAACATTGAGACCCAGAAGGGAAACTAATAAAAGGTTAAACTAAGAGTAAATAAACAAGGAGACTTAAACTAGAAGTAAAGGACTGGAGATGTAGAAACTAAATACAAGAAGTAAGAACTGATAAACAAGGAGACCAGGGGAATTACCAAACCTAAACATTAATAAATACTGGGGCAGGATCTAAGGAATAAGGCTAACCATGAAGCTGGGAAAACTGGTACAAGGGAAACTAAATAAAACTAAAAACAAATATCTAGAGCTGGCTGACAGAAAACAAAAGGAGAACAGAACAAAGGATACCCACTAGATGGCGCCATCCTGGTGCCATCCTGACAGTACCCCCCCCTCAAAGACGCCCCCAGGCGTCCCCAAGAACCCACCCCCCCAAAAAGACAAGGGCGGGCGGAGGGAGGAACAGCAAGGACGGTGGGCGCAAACACAAACAGACAAGGACAAACACCAAGACACAGGCTAAACAAAGAACAAGAACACAAAAAACGCCAGGTCTAGACGGGCAACGGCCCGTCCATCAGG
>JBBPBX010047924.1:0-25957 GCA_038048925.1 Garcialebias charrua | reverse complement strand
TGTAACAGACAGGTGGTGTACAGAAGAAGATCCAAGATGTCCAGCTTAACCTCATCATGCAGCAGGTGACTTCCCATATCCCAAAAGTGAGTATTTTCACTTGTGGTGTTTTACTATTTTTAACACTGTATTGATCTGGAGAATGAAAACAAAGTCTCTTGCAAGTTACTAGCTTATTAACATTGAAACATTTAAGGTGCATTTATATGGTGAAATGTTATATATGCTAAGATGCATTAGGAGTCAACTCAGGACCTTTAATATTAGGAATATTTAAGAGAACTGTCTGGTACTAAAAAAATACAGTAGATTGATTCTATTTATTTGCTCTCTCCACTGCACACCTGTAGAAGGAGGTGAGGTCTGAACTTCTCAGACCAGCTCGTCTAAGCCGTCTGAGGAAGTAGAGTCTCTGATAAATTTTCTTGATCAGGCTGGTGGTGTTGTTGCTCCAGCTGAAGTTATCGTTCATGTGTACCGTACACCTAAGTACTTGTAGCTGGAGACCACTTCCACCGCAGATCCTCCTATGTTCAGTGGGGTGTGTGGGGTTTGTTTGTTCCTTCTGAAGTCCACAATCATCTCCTTTGTCTTCTTCATGTTGATGTGAAGGTTATTGTCCTTGCAGGACCCAGAGCCTCTTTATCATAAAGTGGAAGAAAAGACCCTTAGACCAGTCTGGTGGGTGACCAACTTAAGGAGACTGATATCGGATTTTAGGTCACTTCACTTTCTTTAACAACAAACATGAACATGGCTGGCTGTGAGGGGCAAACACATGACATATAGTAGCTAAAAGACAGATGCTTAAACTGCTAAGCTTCAGCAAAAAGAGGAAAATATTGATGAGTAGCAAAACACTAGCTAAAGTAGCATTTTTTTGCTGAAAGTATCAAAATGCTAGTTAAAAGTAGCAGAAAAGTAGCAGAACAGTAGCTAAAATCTCAACAAGATAAAAAAGAAAACAGATTTAAGAGAATAATGTTTAAGGGAAAGTTTCATATTTTGAAAGATATAAAACTAGCAACAAAAAAGTAAGCTGAAATTAGCACAAAATATGTAAAAAGAACAATAAAGTGGTCATAGTGTTATGATTTCAAAGGTTTACCCAGTTGGTAATGAGACCCAGAACGACACAAGACAAAGAGGTGCAAAAGTAACAGTGTTTATTATTTACAGTGCAAGTCTATATACTGTACACATGTACAGGGATCTTCTGGATTTCCTAGAAGATGAAACAAACTGTCAGAAAGGCTTGACCAGAAGGCTCTTTCAAGATGATTGATCTAGTTTTGTTTGTTATTTTACAGAGAAATCCTTAGTTCCTTGAGATGAATCCCAGAGGGCGAAATGAGGCAGGCAAGTGGTTGGAGGGCAAGACACGATGAGCAGAGAACTGGTCCCAGGACCAAGATGGAAACGAGGACTGGAAACACAACAAAAAACAAGGTAAGTGTCTCTCAAAGTACTGTACTCACAAACTGGCTAGAAGCATAAATACCATGAGTAGGCATCAATGCTCCAGCGAAGAGTACTTGACTGCAGCCTTAAGTATAGGTGGAGCTCATCAGGTGGATCACAGTAAAATAGATCATTTTTCTTCCCCATAAATCAGTTATTTAAAATCTAATCTGGAATAATTCCTCCTTGTTAGACTTCAGTTGACCTGTTTAAGTTGGGCCCAAATTTGTTATTATCTTTTGATTTATTTTTCATTGAAATTTAATTATTTGTTAGTTTATTTTTGGAACTATTAAATTGAATTATTTGGTGGATTTTTGAACACCTTTGTCCTTATTTAAGTCTGGACCCTCACAATTCTATTTATGTTATGAACTTGTATTACTAAAATAATTATAACAGAATATGATAGAAGTTGTCCAAAAATTGAAAAGTGGAAGCAGAACACTCCCATTCTCTTTTCACACTGATGCCTCAAACAAGGTGAAGATGAACCATGTTTTATTAATGATAGTTTTATACAAATGGATACACCTGATATATACAAATAAAAACATGAACAAACTTACTTTACAGTATACAAACATAATTATGCATACTTCTACACATGCTTAAAAAATTTTTATGGTGCCACCCCATAAAAAAAATCACCAGCCGCCACTGCTGTCGAGACTGGCTCAGTTAGAGAGAAGATAACCTCCCTTGATCTCTCTATGTTGGATGGAATAGAGCAGTACAAAGTGAGAGCCTTATTGCTAAAGTATGAATCTGTGTTTTCTGCTTTTGATGGTGACCTTGGCTTTACCAATTTAATTGAGCATAGCATCCCTTTGTTAGATGATATTCCCGTACGACAGCGGTATCGGCGCATCCCTCCATCTGAATATGAGGCAGTTAAGTCTCACATTAACCAGCTGCTGGCAACCCGGGTAATTCGAGAGAGCAGTAGCCCTTATGCGTCCCCAATTGTCCTAGTCAGAAAGAAGGACGGTAGTCTTCGCCTTTGTGTAGACTACAGACAACTTAATAAAAAGACCAGGAAGGATGCTTTTCCACTGCCTCGAATAGAAGAGACACTAGACTCCCTCTCGGGCGCCCGCTGGTTTACAACAATGGACCTTGCTTCTGGATATAACCAGGTTCCAGTTGCAGAGATCGATAAGCCAAAAACGGCTTTCTGCACCCCGTTTGGCCTGTTCGAGTTCAACCGTATGCCATTTGGACTATGCAATGCACCAGGGACTTTCCAGCGTTTGATGGAGAGGATATTTGGGGCCCAGCATGGTCAGTCACTCTTGTTATATCTGGATGATATTGTTGTGTTCTCTTCCAGTGTTGATGATCACTTGACACGGCTGGAAGGGGTACTAAGTCGCCTAAAACAAGAAGGATTGAAAGTCAAGTTGGAAAAGTGTGACTTCTTCAAAAAGCAGGTGAAATATCTGGGACATCTCATCTCTGAGGAGGGCGTGGCCACGGACCCAGAAAAGGTTGCGGCAGTGTTAAACTGGCCTCACCCCACCAACATCTCAGAGTTGCGGTCGTTCCTGGGGTTTGCCAATTATTACAGGAGGTTCGTAGAAGATTTTTCTAAACTAGCTAGCCCCCTTCATCGTCTTGTTTCAGAACTTGCTGGGTCGAAGGTGTGCAGAGGACGAAGGCAACTGTTGGAAGACGTTTGGTCGGAGGACTGTGAAAGGAGCTTCCAGGAGCTCAAGGCCAAGCTTGTAAGTGCCTCCACACTTGCTTTTGCTGATTTCTCTCTGCCTTTCATTTTAGAGGTCTACGCCAGCCACAGTGGGCTAGGAGCCGTATTGTCTCAAGAGCAAGGTGGCAAAGTGAAACCAGTTGCATATGCCAGCCGCAGCTTACATGTTGCTGAGAAACATTATAGCTCCATGAAGCTCGAAATGTTAGCCATGAAGTGGGCCATGACTGAGAAGTTCAAAGAGTACCTGTGGGGTCACCGATGTATAGTATGGACAGACAATAACCCCTTGAGTCATTTGGACACAGCCAAACTGGGCGCCACGGAGCATCGGTGGATCGCTGAACTCTCAGCATTTGAGTATACAGTCCGATATCGCCCAGGCCGTGTGAACAAGAATGCAGATTCCCTCTCAAGGCAACAGACTAGTGGGGACAGAACGCAACTGGAGTATCTCCTCCCAGGAACAGTCATTCCAGAGGCAATTGGTGAGCGGTTTGTGGGAGTGCAGGAAGACCCTGTCCAGTTGGTCATAACTGCTCTGCCATCCCGCAGCGGGGAAGATCTGGGGGTACTCCAAAGGGCTGACCCTGCCATCTCAGCGTTTCTGGAGTTTTGGCAGCAGCAGAGAGTGCCAAGCTGTGCTGAGAAGGAGCGTCTGGGTCCAGAGGCCCGGGGACTTGTAAAACAGTGGGGCCGAATTGTCCGGAAGGAGGACCTCCTGTATCGGCGCAGCTGGAGACCAGATGGTGGAGAAGAGGTTCTCCAGTTACTTCTCCCAGAGAGCTTAAGATCAGAAGTGTTACAGGAGCTTCATCAACATCATGGCCACCAAGGGATAGAGAGGACGACTGATGTCGTGAAGCAGAGGTGTTTCTGGCCAGGGATGGACAAAGATGTAAAGGACTGGTGCCAGCAGTGTGAAAGGTGTACCCTGGCTAAAAACACCCAGCCAAGAGCTCGTGCTCCTATGGGTCACCTCCTTGCTTCAAGACCAAATCAGCTGCTGGCCATTGATTTTACACTGTTGGAAACCGCCCGCGATGGAAGGGAGCTTGTGATGGTGATGACAGATGTGTTTTCAAAGTTCACCCAAGCCATCCCCACTCGTGATCAAAAAGCAGCTACGGTAGCAAAGATCCTGGTTCGTGAGTGGTTTTACCGTTTTGGAGTACCGGCTCGCATCCACTCAGACCAGGGGAGGAACTTTGAGAGTCTCTTGGTGCAACAGTTATGTGAGCTGTATGGAGTTCAGAAAAGTCGTACCACACCTTACCACCCACAAGGAAATGGACAGTGTGAACGCTTTAATCGAACTATGTTTAACCTGCTTCGTTCCCTTCCTCCAGAAGAAAAACGAAATTGGCCAGAACACCTCCCACAGCTTGTCTTCCACTATAACACCACTGCCCATCAGTCGACTGGTGAATCACCCCACTTCCTCATGTTTGGACAAGAACCTCACTTGCCAGTGGATTTCCTTCTTGGCCATCTTCCGGAGCCTACGGCACCCAGTGTGTGTGACTGGGTGGCAGAGCACAGGAGGCGTCTGAATGTGGCCATGGATGCTGCCAGGGGCAGAGTGGAGCTGGCAGCCCAGAGGAGGAAAGTGAGGCATGATGAAAAGGTTCAGTGCAAGCCACTTGAAGTGGGACAAAGAGTGTATTTGCGTGATGTGGGCCCAGGTCGCAGAAAAATTCAAGATGCATGGGGGTCCACAGTGTACCAAGTCGTGAGAGGGCCCAGTACAGGTGGTGTGGTATATTCAATTGCTCCAGTTGATAAGCTTCATCTTGTGAGACAAGTGCATCGTACTGCTATAAAACCTGCTCTACCACCTACAGATGCCTGCCCTGATGCTTGGCTGCAGTGTCTGCCTGATGAGACTAGTGACGAGGATGATGTGGAGTCTGGATCTTGGCTGGTGGTCCGAGAGGCTGTTAGTAACCCGTCTGTGAAGCCAGAACCACCGGAAAGGCCTCCAGTTCATATGCCATATGAGGCGCCACCGGCTGTACAAGCTCCCCAAAGCAGTATCATCGGCCCCAGGAAGTCCAGCCGTAAAACCGCTGGCAAACACTCCAACCCCCATCACCTCCCACGACCGGTTAGGAGTGACGACTGTAGGGCTACTGTTTCTGTGGACCCGGGTGCCAGCAGCCTGGTTACCGCCACTTTTTGACCCTGGTTGCGGTTTTGATTTATCGGTGGGCCACCGATCCATAAAGGGGGGGTAGGATGTAACCGGGTGGTTTTAGTTCATTGGAAGAGTGGCTGTAAATTCCCACTCTGGTTTGGCTCCCTGAACACACCGTGTCCTGTTCCTCCACCTTCAGTGTGGTTTAGCTCATTAGTGTTACTAAGCACCAGGTGTGTAAGCCAAACATTCTTCTCCAGGGTGTTGGCTGTTTAGTCTCTTGCTGCATGTGGCTGTAGTGAGTGCTGCTGCAGTGTTCATGGAGTTGTGCAAAGCCCTGAAGCACAAGCTAAGGTAAATGTTTTTTTTCATTAGTCACTTATGGCTGGTTGGGTGCTGTCAATGCTGCTCCACATATTGTTGTGGAGTTCTGTTAAAAGTTATTTGTATTTGTTTGTTTCTTTAGGACATGTGCCAGTGGGTGGCAGATTGCCACTGCAACTAATTGAATGTGCTTGTTGTTGGGATTGTGACTGATTAAGGTACATGCTTGTATTTTCTAATATTGTTTATCATGTGCAAGCACCTTACTAACTGTCATTCCTGTACAGCAGATTGCTACGGTTGCTATATTGTGCTCCCAACTCTGTGCCTTGTTTTAAACTGTACATGCTCTCATGTTACTGGCATGTAACATCCTTTGGTGTTTAGTGATTTGGAGTTGTGCTAGCCCTTTACAACTGGCATGGTAGAACCACCATAGCATAAATGCATCTAATAAAGGCTGTTTTAATATTGAAAGGAATTAATAAAATATATATTGTATACAACACTTCTGTTTTTGTCATTTGAAGCCAGGCGTACCTGCGTATTTGTAATAGGGAAGCCCTAGACTATTTACAGTCTACCAGTTGGCTTTAGAGTCACATCCTCTGAGTCACAATCCGGGCCTTCATAGCCCGTGTTACACTTAATTGCTACTTTGGTTGTTATTGAAGCTTGGTATTGTTTTCTGAACACTCCCAGCCAAAAGAGGTTTTTATTAATGATAAGTTAAAGACAAATGGATTTGACTATGCCAACATGCAGTTTCATTTTGTTAAACCTCAGTCAATGAAGAGTCAATGTAGTTTAAAGTTACGTTAGGTACCATAAACTACACTGGTCTCGCAATTTCTAAATTGAACTGATTCGATTGCTTCTATTCTAGATTATCTATTCATTTTGATGAGTCTCGCCATAGACTTCAAAATTTATAGGGAATACCAAATCCTACGTCGTCGTCTAAAAGGACAACGACATTTAGACCAAACTATATTTTCTTTTCTATCTTAGTTAATTTAACTTAAATTATGAATGGAGGAATAGTTTGGGAGAAGAGGCCTTCGTTACAGAAGCCCTCCTGAACCGTCTATAGACGTAGATCCCTATATTTAACTTTGATGAATGATCCACCCTTTAATTGGTAGTTATAGCTGATCTAAACCATGATAGCTTACATACCAGGTGCATATAGGTAAGGCTTAATGTAAAATCCCAATCATAAGCCCACCTAAAACCACATAAATGCATGACACATAGAACCAGAGTGGCACGGACTGGAAACCAACCAGCCTTCAACCTTCGATGTGGGGACCTGCTACTTCAACGTTGGTCTTCAACCTTCATCCAAGGGTCGCCTCCTCTGCGTCAATCGAGGGATCCCCTCTACATGCTGATAAAAACAATTATTGCTCATGAAATCAACAACTCTAATCATTATGGAATTACCCCTGTGTAATTACTGTTGTGGATTATAAGACTTTGTTTTCCAAAGGATTACAGGTAGTCCCCGACTTACGAGCGCTCTGACCTACGAGCGCCCGGACTTACGAGCTGGCGAAAGAGAAGTAAATTTGTAAAAAATACAGCACTTTTTTGTGTTTTTAGATGAAAGTGTGTTAGCTAACCGTTTGGAAACACGTTTCCGACCATGTTTATGAACTAATATGAACGTTTTTGATGAAAAACGAGTGTTCGTAGTAGCGCTAGCATAAATGTTCCAACTTACGAGAGAAAATCCGGATTTACGAGAACACGTGCTTCGTGTTCCAACTTACGAATTTTCGTGTTACGAGCAACTCGCAGGAACGGAACTCGCTTGTGAGTAGGGGACTACCTGTAAAAGCTTTCCGCTACGGGATTACCTGCGAACAGTATGGAATTTCCAAAAACATTATGGGATTATAATTTTTGATTTTTTCCACTTGCTGGATTACATCAAGATCAGAGACATTTGGTGGTATCCTTTCGTGTTGGAACTCATCCCCATGGACAGGCGATGACTTCCAAAAGGGGGGACTGTAGTGAGATAGACCTCTCATCTCTGACGTGGATGTACACTTTTTCACATATCTCTGAAACTCTGAGTGGTACATTGCTCCTGAGGCTCTCAAGGAGACAAGTGGACACTATTTTATTATATTATTTTGAATCAAAACACAATAAGTCATAAGAGACTCTTATTCCTCTATTTTGTGTTAATGAATAACCTTGTGTTAAAGCATTATTGAATTCAATGTTTAATTCAAACTGTTTAATTCAAGTTGGAAATCCAATGTTATTTCAAAATAATGATCACTTCTTCATATGATGAATCAAATGTTTAAAGTGAATTAATATGCCAGAACTCCTCAGTTTTGTTAGAAGTTAGAAACAGCTTTAATCAAGTGTTTGGCATCTAACTGTCTGTCTTCTCCTAAAACAAAGCCTATCTGTTCTTCTAAGCTGACCTTCATGCGTTCCGGCTCTCTCTCACTGGCAAAACAAGCCAGCGAGAGAATTGAACGTAACGTTGCTCACACTTTCTTCTTAGAAGACACCTCCCGTCTGAGCAGATGGATTTACTGAGTCAACCCTCCTCTTTTTAAGGCTTCACTTCCTGTAGGAGCCTAGAGTCTGTTGGAACTTGCAGAGAGTTTGCTGAGGTCCTCAAGACATGAGGTTCCCCAAAGAGCTGAATGAACGCCAGTCACACGCTAAGGACACGTCATTCAGTTAAAGACTTATAACATGCCAAGTTATAAGTCATCTAAAAAAAGCTGAAAAGCTCCATCTGAATGAAACTCATTCAAAGAATCTTTTATCTTGAAAAGCCAAACCGGAACTGAGGTCGCTACTTCGGGAGGTCGACGCAGATCTCATGGAAGCCGCTGGAAGGTGAACAGCTGAAGCCTGATCAACATGAGAAGCACGGACGGACGGTCTGTGTACGTTGAGGCTAATCTACTTTACCGTAGCCGAGATGAAGAATCTTCGCCAGGTAAAGAGTCGTTGATCCCCGCGGGCGAGAGTCTAGCTGAAGCCGACGAAGAGTGTGCTTTTCCTGGTTAAAAACACATCAAGATAATGCCTCTCCTCATCCTCCATTTTCTTCCTCCTCCATTTTTCTCTTCACTGAAACGTTCTTACTTTAAGTAACTAAACTTTAAGTTTATTGTGCCAGCAGAGATATAAGTTAATAACACCCATAACTTGTGTTCTGTTGTTCCTATGAAATTACGGACGCGTATTTCATCTGTGCTGAAGTTAATTATAGGAAACCTGATCACTCGATCATGTAAATATGTGATGGAATTTATAATTATTAAATAAATGGTGCAGTCCTGCTGTACCAACATAAGTTTAACGTTTCATGTCAATTACATTATCACCTCCAAGGCATAGATTTATTGATATTAATCTAAAAAGAGAGAACTCGTGAATATTGATGACAAATTTTTGTCAGATAAAATCTACTCAAATCTTTCATCTGGAATATTGTACAGTCAGCAAAACTGACTAGTATTATATCCCTACATGATAATAGGCTCAGTTTTCAGCTTTGTTAGTTCTCATAATAGCTTTGCGTGGTTAGGTTTAGAGTAAATGGTCTGGCGTTAGGTTTAGGGTCTTGGTTAGGTTTGGGCACAAGGGAGTTAAATTTAGGTTCCCTTTCAGTCTGATCTCTCGGTGCAACATACTTGCTATGGGAATTGCACCCCTGTGCGATTACCTGAAGGAATATACTCATGCCTTTACGGCCAGGGTGTCACCGCCACGCCAGAGGCCCCGCCCTCTGGGTACTTAAGCGGCTAGCGCCCCTCCATCTTTCTCTTTTTTGCCCTTCACCTCGCTTAACACCTGAACTTCGTGGGACTTCTCTGTTGTCGTATCGCTCGACTGAGGTGAGCTTGCTCCCTACACTGAGTGTACAGAGAAATTTTCCTACGTATTGCTGGGCAGGCGAAAGCTAGTCCAGCGTTTTTACTCACCTCAAAGTTTTCTTCTTTTCCGCAGCTGCTTCTCTCGACGGCGCTAACTGCGTCACAACCTCCTGCTAATCATTAGCAGGCTAACCAGCGAAAGCAAGACGACGGAGAAGACGGCTTTGAACAAAAGAAAACTAGGAACAACTTCGACGCTTCTCGCCGGACATGGCTCCCGAGAAGGTAAAAAGGGAGGACAAGGAGGAGGAAAACCAGGATGACGAGTCCTCGCTCGCGCCCATACCCCAGCGGCTGCGGCTACTACCTCTCGGCGACGGACACCCACGAGGTCTGTCCTGTCTGCCTAGGGATTCTGCACGCAAGGAAAGCGCTGGAATTCCCCGACTCCTGCTCTCACTGCCGTCGAATGTCGGCAGTAGTGAGGAAATGACGGGCTGATGCGTTGGCCAAATCCATGGCTAGGAACGAGGCGCTGAAGGTCGCACGTCGCACTAAAGTGCTCGCTCCTGAACCGGAGCTCGAAAACGTGGACCTGGAATGCATCGGTCGAGTCGGAGAGGACAACATGTCGGACTTCTCAGTTGCCGCCGAGGACTCGATGCCCGAAGTGTCCGACCAAGACGCTGAATATGGTCACAAAGGAGAAACTGTGGATTCCTCCCAGAACCTGGCGCAAATCCTTCCGGAACCGGACTTGTCGGTACCTGCTCTGTTCGACCTGTGTCATAGAGCGGCCGATGCCCTGCAGGTCACGTGGCCAGACCCCACGCCTCGACAACAGCCTAAGAGGCTAGCAGGAAGCTACTTCTACGCGAAGCAGCCGTCAACGTTGCAGAAAATGCCTATTTTTCCGGACTTCCTCATGAAGCTCAAACGCTCCTGGGCGGAACCCGGAGCTTCCATCATGCTGCCATTATCCCGACTCCTTGATGTCGTGGGAATGGAGACAGCAAATCTCGCCAACGTACCCCTGATAGAGGAGACTCTGGTGGCTCACCTGGCCCCCACAGCCACGGGGACGAAACCAGCGCTACCCAGCAGGGCCTGCCGCGCTTCGGAGAAACAACTCGAGAAGTGCTGCAAGGCTCAGGGCCTCGCGGCTCGCGCAATTAATGCATCGCCCATGGTGCAGACGTACCTGGCCGAAAAACTACAACATGTCCAGGTAACAAAAGATGAGCAGGTCGCAACGGAAGCCATGGAGGAGGCCCGCCGGGCCTCTGACCTTGTGCTCCGCATGATGGAGACAATAGCCATTTCCCAAGGGAAAGCAATGGCAGAAATAGTTGTCGCCCAGCGCTATCTTTGGCTAACATTGTCGGACTTCCCGGAAAACCAGAGGTCCACTTTCCTCCAGCACCCGATCGAGTCGACGGGACTCTTCGGGGGAACTCTGGAACACGTCCAGGCCAGACTGGAACAAAGACGCAAACAGGCGGAAGCCCTCCGCGAGGGGTTGCCGAGAAAAGACTTTGCATCCCCAAAGGAAGACACGCGTGGCCTTCCACAGAAGAGACCCGCTGATGACGGTGAAAATTTCCAGTACCGGCCGAGGACCTCTTCAGTGACCCCATGTGGAAAGCAGACTCGGACCTGATGAAACAGGACGAACTGATAATTTTACAGGTTTGCCCGCCCACGTGGTATGGGAACCTAACTTCTTGAGCCCAGTCTCCCCTTGTAAAAAACTACGAGGAGCGAGTGGCGTGTGTGCGCGCACCAAACATGACTCGCCCATTGCATGTGTAAACAAAACAAACACTGTTTCAGACATGTACAAAAATAAAAGTACCAAAGCACAGACTGCCCTGGTTCTTGACTCGAGTCCCATTTTTATAAACAAATCATTTGGTCAAACTATGAACCGCAGCGAGATACACGTGCTCTGCCAGAGACGGTCAGATCTTGCGATATCTTCTGTCGTGCCGACCAGCCTGCTCGAAAGAGCGCAAGAGGGGTCAAAGGTCACCCCTCCGGCGCTAAAACACGACGAGCAGCAATTCAACATGCCCTCCAGGCTAAACGCGCATGCGTAGGCCTGGAAGGCATGACTACCAAATGATTGGGTCATGACAACAATATGTCACGGGCTCAAGTTGCAGTTCTCAAAAAGACCGCCCCGCTTCACAGGGGTGCTGCAATCTAAGATCAACCCTACACGTGCACACGTGCTAAGGGAGGAAGTTTCAACGATGCTGCAAAAGGGAGTGATTAGTTTGGTCTCGGGACGCAAGCTACGTTCTGGTCACTATAAAGCAAGTACTTCCTGGTGCCCAAAAAGGATCATTCCCTGAGACCGATTCTAGATCTCAGGACTTTTAACAAGAGGATTAAAACATTTAAGTTCAAGATGCTTACACTGCAGCAAGTTCTCCAGTCTGTGAGACCTGGAGACCACGCGTGTACAGTGGATTTAAAAGATGCCTATTTTCATATAGGCGTGTGGAGGAAACACAGAAAGTTCCTCCACTTGGCCTTCGAGGGAAACGCTTATGATTTCAAAGATTTACCCTTTGGTTTAAAGACTGCTCCACATACATTTACCAAATGTCTGGATACAGCCCTGACCCCTCTTAGGAATCAAGGACTCAGGGTCATGAATTACTTGGATGACCTACTGATTCTGGCTGAAAGCAGAAAGCAGGCCCAGTCACACTCCTATAAGGTGATTTCTCACCTGGAGTCTCTCGGTTTTGTCATAAACCTACAAAAAAGCGATTTGACTCCATCATGGGTTACCGTATTTTTGGGAGTACAGATCAACACTGTCCAATACAGAGCATGGCTCTCGAAGGAATGAGTTTCCTCCATTTGCCGTTGCCTGGAAGGCTTTAAACTGGACCAAAGGGTCCCTGTAAAAACCTGCCAACACCTTTTAGGCCTCTTGGCAGCAGCCATTCCCTGTGTGCCACACGCATTACTGAAAATGCGGCACATACAAGTATGGCTAAACCAGCGAATACAACCCGACCTGCCTAATCAAGCAGGAAAGGTTAGGATAGATTCAGAGTGCCTGGAGGCCCTGGTACCCTAGAGACATCTGTCCATTTTCACGGAAGGGGTCTCACTGGGAAGGGTGTTGTCTCATGTGGTCATCACGACGGACGCCTCAAAAACAGGATGGGTGGCGATCGGTAGAAATCAGAACGCCCGTGGCCTTTGGAATGAGCAGGAAGCGAAATTAGATATCAACTTCCTGGAGTTGCTGTCCGTATTCCTGTCATTAAAATACTTCTTCAACAAAGGTCTGATTGCTGGACAACATATCCTGGTGAAATCAGAAAACAGGACCATAGTGTCCTTCATCAACAGAGAGGGAGGGACAAGGTCCCAGGCCCTCCTCGGACTGGCGCAGAGGATGCTCACATGGTGTGCTCCAAGAATCTTGTCACTTAGGGCGACTCATGTCCTTGGTAAACTAAATTATGGAGCAGACGACCTCTCTAGAGGAACTCTTTTGGTGTCAGAATGGAGCCTGAACCCACGGATTGTGGAACAGGTCTGGACACGGTTTGGAAGAGCCTCTGTGGACCTGTTCGCTTGCAGGGCTAGCTCACACTGTGACCTCTACTTCTCCTTGAGGGAAGCAGACGCTCCATTGGGTATGGATGCTCTGGCACATGATTGGTCTGCAGGGGTGCTCTACTATGCCTTTCCACCTGTCCCTCTGATCAGGGCGACATTGGAACGGGTACGCCAGGGAGCTCTCTCCTTGATTCTCATAGCCCCCAGATGGCCACATAAAATGTGGTTCCCGGAGTTGATATCAATGTTATCAGGGATACCATGGCAATTGCTTTCTCACAGGGACCTGTTGACTCAGGCGCGTGGACAGCTTCTACACCCACGTCCAGAGTTATGGCAACTTTCAGCCTGGCCTCTGAAGGGATCTGGCTGAGAGCCTAAGGCTTTGGTTGCTTTGTCCCAAAACAAACAACAACAATATTACACAAAGGTTTTCTAGCAAGGACCTGAGAGGTTACCCTGTGCTTGGCCTGGGTTTTCTACCTCCACATCTGTCACCCAATTTCTTGTGACGTGGTAGGTCCATTTTTCCTCCTGTTTCTCAGGATGTTCCAATGGGAAAAGGGGATGATAAGTATTCACACTGATGGAGCACGCTTAAGCTGTCTCTAGTTGGTGTTGTATATATATATGCCCAGTGGAAACATCACGTTGATGTTCTTTACATTTGGCATTTTTTCCTCTTAGCATGTGCTTTCTACATTCCCTGCAGAAAGCAGCTGGGAGCTGCCTGTCTTTTAGGACGGATGTTCTCACATGCACTTTGCTGAGCATTTCAAGGGCGTGAATGGATTACGTTCCCATAGCAAGTATGTTGCACCGAGAGACCAGACTGAAAGGGAACTGAAAGTTATGCACCATAACTCATGTTCCCTGAAGGAAGGGAACGAGGTGCAACATATCTGGCCCTTTTCAATGCTGAAAGCTCGGTGAAGTGCAATTTTGGAGAAAGATGGAGGGGCGCCAGCCGCTTAAGTACCCAGAGGGCGGGGCCTCTGGCACGGCGGTGACGCCCTAGCCGTAAAGGCGTGAGTATATTCCTTCAGGTAATCGCGCGGGGGCGCAATTCCCATAGCAAGTATGTTGCACCTCGTTCCCTTCCTTCAGGGAACATGAGTTATGGTGCATAACTTTCAGGTTGGTCCTCTGGGTCAGGTGTAAGGTTAGGTTTAGGAAAAGGGTTATGTAAGCTGAAAAAAACACTTCCTGGTTTACCCTGGCGAGACGCTGCCTATTATCAGCGATAATAACGATCATAATATACCTTTAAACCTACTAGGAGGTAGGTGGGACAGTTTCACCGCTACATATGGGGATGATAACAACTAATAACAGCCATTTAATGCACTGATAACATCCGAAGCCGCTAAATACGTGGGAGTTTATCTTTCCAGAGGAATTTAGAGATGGAGGAGTCCAGGGATCTAAGCCAATCAGATGATGGTTTATTTGGGATCACTGAGAATAGTTTATTATAGGCAAAACCATCATTTTTATTGAAGCAATCCTTCCAATAAGAGATAAGGGTAGAGATTTCAATCTAGCAAGATCATCTTCAATTTTCTTTAAAAGTGGGATGTGGTTTAGTTTTGTTAAATCTGCCAATTTATGAGAGACTTTGATACCAAAGTACTTTGTATGTAATATTCCCTGATTGCAGTTAATACAGGTTCTTTGCCTGGTTTTAACAGGAGACTAATGTTGGCAGAATGTTTTCTGAAAGTCTGTTATTTAGAATTTTATGAAATAGTGGTGACAGGATATTCCAGAATTCTTTGTAGAACTCTGCTGGAAATCCATCTGGACCTGGAGCCTTTTTATTGGACATGCTTTTGAGGGCTTCCTGGAGTTCCACTGGTGTCAGTGGTGAGTCTAGCTCCATTGCTTGACTATCTGATAATTTAGGAAGTGTTATTTTATCAAGAAATTGATCAATTTCTGTGAGGATGTCACATGTTCTCACCTGTTTCTCCTCTTAATTGTCCACAGGTGTCTTCCTCTTGTCTCATTAGTGATCAGTATTTAGTCTCTGTGACTTTCACATGAGGTGCATTTGGTTTCCTGACTTCACACGAGGAGGAGCTGTGTTCCTGTAGCTGCAGTGGCAAGTCCTTGCACATGACGTTAATTGAGCATTGTCCTACCATGGTGTCATGATCTGCTGGTCTGCTCCACCCGCTCTCCCACGGGCTCCTGCTTTGTCTGCACCAAGGGTCCCTTTTGGGGACCTGGTAAGTTTTTGCTGTTCCTTCAGCAATTTAACCTGTGTGAAATTAGTGCTTGTCATTTTTGTCTCTCCGAGTCATCTGGTCCTCCTGCTTTGGGTCCATCCTTCCACGCCAGCCGGTCCAGTTTCCAGCTTGAACCGGCCCTGGCGTTCCAGCTCGCCCAGCTCCTGCCCGGATGGTGACAATTTCATTTTCTGATGGGTTTATCTGGGGTGAGTATAAAGCTTTACAAAAATCTCTGAAAATTCTGTTTATTCTTTCAGGATCATAAACTATATTCCCAGTCAAGTCTTTAACACCAACTGTAGTTGTATTTTCCTTATTTATTTTGAGCTGTTTTGCTAGAAAGCTACCTGACTTTATTGCTATGTTCAAAATTTTTGATTCTAAGTCTTTGTATTAAGAATTGTTTTTTTGTTTGTTTTGTTAATAAATTCATTCAATTCTAATTTTGCTTTACACATTTTATCCAGCCTTTCTTCATCTTGGGAGGCTTCTAACAATTTAATGGTTTCTTCTAATTCCTGAATATGTTTTTTTTTTTTTCTTGGTAAATGGTAAATGGAGCTTATTTATATAGCGCCTTCCAGCCCCCTCTGAGGAGCCCCAAAGCGCTTTACAATACGAGCCATCTACCCATTCATACACACATTCATACACCGTTAGTGGTAGCTTGCCTTGTAGGGCGCTATCCAGACCTACCGGGAGCAACTCGGGGTTGAGTGTGATTAGAATGAGTTTATTTTACCTCTCATCACTGCTTTCCCTGCCTCCCAGAGAAAAGATGCTGATGTTCCAGGCAAGTCATTATACTCCAAATATGAAGCCCACTCTTCTGTAAAATATTTGATAAACACATCATCCTCAAGCAATGATGTATTAAATCTCCAGTTTATACTTTTTGGGATTTCTTTTCTGTTTAATGGCATTAAAGAGACAGGAGCATGATCACCAACAGCTATAGGGTGTATCTCAGTGTCTGAGATGTCCGTCAACAACGAGCTGCCGCCTAAAAAATAATCCAGACGAGAGTAAGAGTGATGGACAGATGAGGAGAAAGTATACTCCCTACGGTTCATGTGAAGAGATCGCCATGCATTGAAAAGTCCATAATCACTCGTGTACTGTTTAACTATATTTATGGACTACCAACAGTGCTGAGTTCCTGCTCTACTACATCTGTCTAATTCTTCATTTAGACCAAAGTTGAGGTCACCTCCAAGTATAAGTGAGCAATCCAAGTGATCAGACAGTGGTGAGAAAAAATCATGAAAAAGAGGTGTCAACATTTGGGCCATATATGCTGACAATATACAACTTGTAGTTATTTATAGAAAGTTTTATTATTAGTTATCTACCCTCTGGGTCTGGCTTGTTTTACCTGAGTTGAATCGTATGTTTGCTTTACTTGTATCCTACTATGTAACTTACGCATCACAACTCTCACGTGATCTCAGCCGCTCATCACCTGGGGCCTCATATACAAAGACTTGCGTGGACTTCTTACTGAAAAGTGACGTACGGTCAAATCCAGAAAACGGCGTACGCACAAAAAAATCCAGATGTATCAAACTGTGCGTACGCCGGAATCCACGCACATTGCTTTTGTACATCACAATCAACGTGGAATTGAGCGCACATGAGAGAGTGGCCGACTCCGCCTTTGACACGCCTCCATATAAATATGCAAATTCATTTAAATATGCCCTGCACCAGAGGAATGTTGTCTTTGCTCTATTGCAAATCATGTCGAAACGTGGAAAAAAGAGGAACTTCACGGACTGTGAACTGGAGACACTTCTGAGTGAGGTAGAGGCACGGAAAAAGGTTTTGTTTGGCACGCGCAGGCAAGGGGGGTTCGAACGAACCACCCACTTTTAAACGAGTTCAATTCCCACATGGTACAACGTTTTTTTTGTTTTTTTTTATCCATTACAGATTTAAAGAACACAAGAAAACTAAAAAAACAACAAGAAATAAAACAATACATGAAATGAAAGGAAGCAGAAGATTTCTTGTTGTTTTTTAAACAGTTTTCTTGTGTTTTTTAAATCTGGAATGAATAAATTAAAAAAACAAAAAAAACATTGTACCATGCAGGAATTGAACTCATGACGTTTGGGACGGAAGGCGAACGCGCTTCCCAGTGACCTATCTAGGCATGTTAGCATAGCTTGGTCAACTTCTTATTTAAATGAACCATACCTCATAAGGCCATTGTTGTCAATATTGTTGCCACTATTTTGCGCATGCTTTTGTATCCACTCATCTAATTGCGTCCATGTGGATGTAATAATTGTTAATTATGTGTGTTTGGTGGGAATAATAATAATTTTCACATCATGAACAGTTTCTCAGAATAACCTGTAAGTGTCGCCAATGGAACCAAAACCACAGAAACGTGTGTACGCCAGCCTTGGAGTTGCCGTGGGGCTGCGCACATTTCCACGTTCAGTTCTGTTTTGATACATATGGAGTTTTGCGTGGAAAATGGCGTACGCAAGGTTTTTGTGCGTATGCACCGTTGATACATGAGGCCCCAGATGCACCTGATTTCTGACAACCCATAAATGCTCAGTATGAATCCTAGATAGGTTTTATTAAAACAGGCTGAGACTTGAACCAAGCCAAACAGTGCAGCTAATTAAGACTAGCTAATATGTTAAGAGCAAATAAGTGACCTTCAGTCTAAACCATAGACAGTGAATACATTTTAAAAAATTAAGGTAGAAAAAGTATTTTTAATTGTTAAATTGCTTTTGTACATCACAATCAACGTGGAATTGAGCGCACATGAGAGTGGCCGATTCCGCCTTTGACACGCCTCCATATAAATATGCAAATTCATTTAAATATGCCCTGCACCAGAGGAATGTCGTCATTGCTCTATTGCAAATCATGTCGAAACGTGGAAAAAAGAGGAACTTCACGCTGTGAACTGGAGACACTTCTGAGTGAGGTAGAGGCATGGAAAAAGGTTTTGTTTGGCACGCGTAGGCAAGGGGGGTTCGGGGGGGTTCGAACGAACCACCCACTTTTAAACGAGAAGTTGACCAAGCTATACTAACATGCCTAGATAGGTCACTGGGAAGCGCGTTTGCCTTCTGTCCCAAACCTCATGAGTTCAATTCTCACATGGTATGTTTTTTTTTTTATTCATTCCAGATTTAAAGAACACAAGAAAACTATTTAAAAAAAACAACAACAAGAAATAAAACAATACATGAAATGAAAGGAAGCAGAAGATTTCTTGTTTTTTAAATAGTTTTCTTGTGTTTTTTAAATCTGGAATGAATTAAAAAAAAAACGTTGTACCATGCGGGAATTGAACTCATGAGGTTTGGGACGGAAGGTGAACGCGCTTCCCAGTGACCTATCTAGGCATCTTAGCTTGGTCAACTTCTTATTTAAACGAACCGCACCTCATAAGGCCATTGTTGTCAATATTGTTGCCACTATTTTGCGCATGCTTTTGTATCCACTCATCTAATTGCGTCCATGTGGATGTAATAATTGTTAATCATGTGTGTTTGGTGGGAATAATAATTTTCACATCATGAACAGTTTCTCAGAATCACCTGTAAGTGTCGCCAATGGAACCAAAACCACAGAAACGTGCGTACGCCAGCCTTGAAGTTGCCGTGGGGCTGCGCACATTTCCACCTTCAGTTCTGTTTTGATACATACGGAGTTTTGCGTGGAAAATGGCGTACGCAAGGTTTTTGTGCGTACGCACCGTTGATACTTGAGGCCCCAGGAGAGGAATCAATGCTCCAGCGAAGAGTAGAGCTTGACTGCAGCCTTATGTAGTCTTGGAGCTCCTCAGGTAGATGACCGTCAGCTGTTAGTAATTGGCGGCAATCTTGGAGCTGCAGCAAGTGCTACTCTTACACAGTATGTTGTGTTCTTTCCTTTAAAGTATTGTAGCATCTGTCAGGTGCTAGCAAGAATACACAAAGGATCCACGTTCATGTTATGTCACTCTTTATTTAAACACACCCTATCTTCAACAACAACTTGTCTGGACAACATGTTCGAGTTGGTTGGTTGGTTGGTTGGTTAATGAGGTAAGTAAGTCCTTTTGCAACTTAACTCTTGTGGAATGGGGCGATGTACGCAAATGAGGGGTGGGCATAAAGAGTGTGAATGTGAAAAGAAACCGTCCATTATTAAACGGGGGCGGAGGCCTCCGTGTTCAACTGTCCCCCTGTTAGGGGCTGTTTACACGGCACGTATCTTGAGTGAAACCACACCTTTCTCTCTGCGGTTCTGCCGATCGGTTACACAACACCACTGGCCCCCCTCTTTTAATCCGAAGGTTTCTGAATACTGTACACCTTCCAGAGTGGAGGTTTTTTGCTGACCCCCCGTTGATAACATAAACATCTCCCGCTGAGCTTTTGTTTGAACCACATGCGCGCACGCACGCACGCATGCACACATGGACAGACGGCATCAACAATGGCGGCGGACACACACTGCTTTTTGAACCACGACTGATAGAATATATTTTGAGTCTCATATTTAATTAATCTACACCTGAATGTAGCTGCATCTGTGTTGGAAGAGACACAGTCTGATCCAGTTCTAATATAACTGTTTATTGAACAAGGCAGGCGGATATTTCACTTGACATGCTGCACTTTAAACATACTAAATGTGCTAAATAATAAAAGTTTAACAATAGTAAACAGTATTTATGTTAGCGTGGGAGATATATAAAGTTATCTGAAGCTATCTGGACTCGTTACGTAATTTAAATGATGCATAACATGTTGCGTGTTATTAAAGTTGAAAATGAAGACACCAGGTTTATTTTGTATTTATTTATTCAACATCACAAACTGTATGTCACACAAACACTGAGAATTAAACTGAACACTATTAAAAACGCGTTAACTGAACTGTAACTACGTTAATAAACTGGTCTCTGCTCTGTTTTCATCCTGGATACTGGACCCACATCCAAACCGGTCCATCTGTTAGAACGACAGTTTCTTGACCTTGCAGGAAAAAATAAAAATAAAAACTCAGTTGGTTGTTGTGTGATCGAAGAAAACATTAAGAATGTCGATTTACCTGCTGTAAATCAGCTGCTTATCACGAACATCCGACATCGTTGACTTGGTTCTGGTCCACTCAGCGACTGATGTGGAGCTTGTTAGATAAAGCGAGTCCCACTTCTGGTTTCAAATCTGTCGACTCTTATCCAAATTCCGGCTTTAACTTGTTATTAAGTTGTTGTTAACTGAACTTTTAGCTCAGAAGAAAGGAGCAGACTGAGGAAACATGCATGCGCATTAGGTGAAGCTGCAAAATTCACGGCACCATCTACTGACCCGGCATGGTAACTACAGCGGATTCATGAGGGCGAGGGGGGGATTTTTGTGGATGTATGTAAACACAGAATTTGTCCGTGTCAACGCAGATCTTTTCCTCTAAATAACATACGGAAAAAAAACTACGTTTCCCCCCATCGTGTCCGTGTAAAAAGGGCCTTACAATGCTGTTATTGCTAGTATCACCTCTGTGAATAGCAAACAACCATCAGGATGCCTTTTTTCTTTTTTCTTTTATAGATGGCCTCCCTTCTCACCTTACAGCCATCCCCTTCACACCATTATGATTTTTTTCTCAATAGGATAGAAAAAAAGGAAAGATGGAAAGTAAGATTATAAAATATAATAAATACACACAAAGAGAGCACAAGGCAAACACACTTGACCGCTGTCTGTAGACCTGAAAAGAACATGACAGAACACAACAAAAAATACAAATGTATAAAAGACGGATACAAAAGGCTGAAATGAGTTTTCTCCGAAGGGTGTCTGGACTCTCCCTTAGAGATAGGGTGAGAAGCTCAGTCATCCGGGAGGGACTCGGAGTAGAGCCGCTGCTTCTCCACATCGAGAGGAGCCAGTTGAGGTGGCTCGGGCATCTGGTTAGGATGCCTCCTGGACGCCTCCCTGGTGAGGTGTTCCGGGCATGTCCCACCGGGAGGAGACCCAGAGGAAGACCCAGGACACGCTGGAGGGACTATGTTTCTCGGCTGGCCTGGGAACGCCTTGGGATTCCCCCAGAGGAGCTGCTCCAAGTGGCTGGGGAGAGGGAAGTCTGGGCCTCCCTACTTAGGCTGCTACCCCCGCGACCCGACCCCGGATAAGCGGACGAAAATGGATGGATGGATGGATGGATGTATAAAAGACTTAGAATATTCATGGCTTTGCAGTAGATTTCTATAAATATATATAAATGCAACCGGACGGGTATTGGTAAAAAATAGGCAACTTTAGTATAAAAAATAAATAAATAAATAATTTTTAATAAAAAAATAAGTTTAGTTAAAAGCTTTACTAAAAGTTACCCTTAAGGCACATAGACCCCTTGCAGATGAGGCTTGAGACAATTTCACACACACCAATAAATTGCACAGTAGTTTAATTAAATGATGCAAAGCTAAAATTTTAACATATTTCACAATTTATAAAGGTAGTTGCTCAATTCAGTAATACAAGTGCAATACAGTAATATGTTAAAAAGGGAAAAACCCACACACAGTCTCTTTCAGTAGTCCAGAGTCCGCCCTGGTGAAACCTGCTGCACCCAAAGAGACGCCACTCCAACCGACACCTGTTTGATTAGTTGAGCTGGCATCAGTCGGCTCAGCTCGGCCCGCAGGACGCGTGGCGTAGCCCACGCCACGCCGTCCAGACAGCGGGCACCAAACAGGACCAGCCGGCAGGCGAGGGACGACCCAGATGAGGGCAGAACCAGCCGGGACAATCCAGACCGCAGCAAACACACGGCCACGAACAAACAGGAAGCAGGACAAACAGTAGCAGCTACCAAACATAAATATTAATTAAAATCTGAACGTGTAAAAGAACAGAAAACTGGCGCTTCACTACTCACCACTGTGTTCCACCTCAACAGGAGAGGGAAACAGGAAACTCGTACATTTGGTCACGAGAACAGTGGATCATCGCGACCTGGTACACAACGCTGGCGCGACACAGCAGCAGACGCTGAGGTCTGCCCCGGAAGGCGGGTGACGTGTGCTCAACCCTGAGGACTTGCCCCTTTTATCCAGGAAGCAGCCCCAGACCCACCAATCACATCTCTGCATGTGTGGTGCATTTAATGACCGTAGGTCATCCTGCCACATACATATAACCTATAACCATCAGGATGCTAATGATCCATTGTTAGGATGATGGTCCTCCTTAATCATGTGAGCAGCTGGTTTTGGCTGTCAGCAACAAACTGGTTAATCCACTATGAGAGGGTGCTATTTATAAGACTGAGCTGAACACAGCACCTCAGACTGAGGAAGTCTTTTGGATGAAATACAAAACGTTTCTCCTTTTTTTTTTTATGTCCAGAGGACCAGACTTAACTTTTTTGGATTTTTCTACCTGGATTATTGAGCATGCATCAGGATATGGTGTGAATGTATTTTTATTGGGAGAGGGGATGTGCATCTGTATATGTATGTATGAATATTAAGAAGCAGAACTATTTGTTTAAGAGCTGGACAGCCCTGGGCACAAAGGTAGCTCTTCTCCTCTGTGTCCTGCAAGCAGAGCAGCGGAGCCAAAGACCCATTGGAAGCCACTCAAATGATGAGAAGAGGACATGTGAAGGGTCCTCTATGATTTGGTTTGCTAACCTACATGTTAAAGGTTCAGTATGCAGTTTCTGTAGAACTGCAGCACTTAGAAATATTTTCAACAGGCAAAGCATTCTGATCCCTCCCCCTCAGAGCCATATGTGGCTCTGCCCCCTTGTGGTCTGTTGAATTTCAAATTCAAGCTCTGTTTTTATTGGCTGATTCAAATTCAAGCTCTGTTTTTATTGGCTGGTTACAAACTCTGTTTTTATTGGCTGGAAAATGGCGGGTCACCTTTTCTTTTTAGAAATGCTTATTTACCACCTGGAGAAGCAAGGGGACAATATTTTTTTTAATTTTTTTTCAGAGATTACCTGGCTAACATCAGTCTGTCAGGAGGTAGTGACAGAGTGAAGAAATATGTTCATAAAAAAAGCTACATACTGAAGCTTTAAAGGTCCACTGACATGATTTTCTACTATTCATCAAATTGCTCAAAATATATATATTTTATCATTTAAATATGTTCGTTTTTGCAAACAAAATGATAAATCACTTTAATTTTGCTTTAAAAGTGATTTTGAACTTCAAGCCGTGTTTAATCATGGGAAATCCGAATACACGCGAACGTACCATCTGTGACGTATGCAGAGTGAGAGGCAGAGGGCTCTGGTCTCTTTAATAGCGGACATTTTAAAACTTGACGAATTTAGCAATGAAGATTTGAGCTATTTGTCTTCAATTTGGGGAGCAGAAAATAGTTTGGGTGATGGAACAAGAAACAACAGGATCTAATTTAGGTCTGATGCTGTATCAGATTTACCTTCATGACGAGCTGCTCACACCCGCGCACTGTGACAAGCCCAGAGCTCTGCCTCATGCCGGGTTCCCACACAACGCGTCAAAACGCTCCCAAATCACTGTGTTTGCTGCTTGTCAACAGATGTCTGTTCACACAGAACGCGTCTGCAGACGCGGAGTGGGAGCAGCGTCTGGCTCCTTTTCCGGTCGGGTTTGTTTTGTTTTCAGCTGTACATGAGCCTCGTTACTACTTGAGTGGGTTTTCTACGAGCCGAACTGCAGCTCCAAAAGTCTTTGTTGAGATTAAAATGTTTTTTTCATGTTTGGGGTGATCGTACGCTCGAGCGGACAGCGGCAACTGTAAAAATGCCAAGTTTCTTACCGGAGGCTGGTTTCTTCATGGAGGCTCGTTGGGGTAAGTTTAAAAAGTCCAAAAAAAGTCCTGTCGTTGTTGCGTCATCACATAGCAGAGGCTCTCCCGATTGGTTGCTGCGACGTGTCGAGCAGCCAAAGTTCAAATATTTGAACTTTGGCTGCTCAACGCCTCGGCTGCTTTGGACGCGCGCGTGCGCGGAAAAGACCTGCCGCGCCATGCCGCGCTGCTCGGACTGCTCAAGACGCGCCGCGTCGCACTTCGCCGCGAGGCGCCACTCCTCCACATAGACTTTGCATGTAAAGTGGCAGCGTCGGCCGCCTGAAATTCGTTTGGTGGGAACCCGGCATTACACTCTGCACACTACATCACAGATGGTGCATTCGTGTGTAATCGGATTTCCCATGATTAAACACAGCTTGAAGTTCAAAATCACTTTTAAAGCAAAATTAAAGTGATTTATCATTTTGTTTGCAAAAACGAACATATTTAAATGATAAAATATATATATTTTGAGCAATTTGATGAATAGTAGAAAAATCATGTCAATGGATCTTTAAGTGTTCATAGACAACGTACGTGGTCCTAAGGACTAATACAATAATTTTAGAACAAACAGTGACAGTTTTCTGCAAGGGGATTCTGTTCTGGAGTCTGGTAGAATGAAACCAGTGGGTTATGGAGAAGATGATGGTGCTCTCGGTGAATGAGTGGTAAAATGTCTGGAGGATTGTCTTACGTACTCCAAAGGAGTTGAGTTTCCTAAGGAGGTACTGCCTCTGGTAACACTTTCTGAGAATCTCCTCCATGCTGGCAGATAATTTCAGCAGACTGTCAAATATAGTACCCAGGTATTTGTACTCTTCCACAAGCTCAACAAGCTCTCCATGGATATAGGTGGTGACTGCTGTGGCAAACGCCCTCTGCTGATCGGAAAAAGTCACCACCATGTATTTGGTCTTATTGATGTTCAGCTCCATACAATAGCTGTCACCATAGTCCACAAACTCCTGTAGAGCTGATCCATGATGCTGTGAGGGGCCTAACTATAGAGACAGAAGAACTGTGTCATCACTGTCATGATCCACGTTCCATCCTTGACAATCAGTGTATTTCACAAGGTAAGAGTTTAGCTGTGTAGATCTACAGTCATCTGTGTAGAGGATGAAGAGCAGCAGAGAGAGGACACAGCCCTGTGGAGAGCAAGTGGAGGTGTAGAGTAAGTCAGAGAAAGTTGAGTTAACCAACACTCTTTGTGATCTGTGGGTTAAAAAGTCCAGTAACCACAGGATGAGCTGGTCATCCAGATGAAAGCAGGAGAAGAGTTTATTTGCCAAGATGTGAGGCTGAAGAGTGTTGAACGCAGAGGAGAAATCCACAAACAATAGTCTGACTGACGACTTAGGTAGTTCAAGGTGTCTGTGTTCAGTGTCCAGGATGAATATGTTGGCATCGTCAATGCCTCTGCTCATGCAATATTCAAATTGGAGGAGGTCAGTCAGAGAGTTTGTTGCTTGAATGACATGTTAACAATTTTTCCATAGCTTTCATCACGAGGGATGTGAGGGCCACAGGTCTGTAATAATAATAATAATAAACTTTATTTGTATAGCACCTTCCTACAATGCTTTGCATTGACCAAGGTGCTTAACAGGATATAAAGATGAATAAACTGGAACAATAAATCAATGAAAATAGAATAAGAAACAACAGTAATAAAAGAAGGCAATGGAGATAAAAATGCTACATACTAAAATACCAAAAGTAATAAAAGTTACACACTGAAAGCTTTTTTGAACAAGTGTCAAAGTCAAAGTCAACTTTATTTGTCAGAACTGCAATATGTACAGGACATACACAGGACCGAA
>JBBPBX010047923.1:9897-25958 GCA_038048925.1 Garcialebias charrua | reverse complement strand
TGTACAGGCCTCCCGGCGCGGCCGGAGAGTTTTTATCTGAATTTACTGAGCTGCTGTCCACTATCATCAAGCTGGAGAAAATTATAATTTTGGGTGATTTTAATTTGCACGTAGATGATGATTCTTGTAAGGCAGCTGCTGACCTCATTTCTATCACTGAGTCTTTCCACTTTATTCAACATGTCAATTCTCCCACACATTGCAAAGGCCATATTTTAGATCTTGTTTTTTCTTTTGGCCTCAATGTTGATCATGTTCGTGTGAAGGACATATTATTCAGTGATCATAGTTGCATATATTTTAATGTGTCCTTCAGCCCTGACCCTGCTCCTCCTAGCCGTTTGATCCAAAGAAGGATCATAACTGAGCACACAGCTGAAACTTTTATCTCTCATTTTGATCCCTCCACCTTAGTTTGTAATTCTTTGGATGTGGACTTAGCAGTTTCTGGCTTTAACATTTACTGCAACGACATTTTGAATTTAGTTGCACCATTAAAGCAGAACACTGTTCATCGTACAAGCTCTCCTTGGATTAACAAGGAAATCATGACATTGAGGAGAGAATGCAGGAAAACTGAACGTTTATGGAAACGTACTGATCTGTTGGTTCACAGGCTTCACCTTAAAGACTTAATTAGTTCGTTAAATGAGATGATCAAAAATGCAAGGTTAAATTATTTTGCTGATCTCATCAAATCAAAAGGAAGAAATTCAAAAATCTTATTTGACACTATTAAGAACATTGTTTCTCCATTGTGCTCATTTCAAAGTGCTTTTACACATGCTGATTGTAATCAGTTTTTAAAAAATTTTACGGACAAAGTTGCAAATATTAGAGCTAGTATCTCTCCGTCACTTGCTAACCACCTGGACCCACAACCTTTGACTTCAAATACATGGTCCTCTTTTAGTACAGTAACCATTAATGATATCAATGATCTTTTGAAACAAATGAAATTGTCTTCGAGTCCACTGGATATAGTACCAACATCTCTTTTTAAAGATATTTTTAATTGTATTGGTCCAAGTGTAGTCAGCTTGATAAATTTATCCCTATGTTCTGGAGCTGTACCTAAATGCTTTAAGACTGCCGCAGTTTGTCCTCTGCTAAAAAAGCCTAACCTGGATTCCTCTCTGCCTGAAAACTACAGACCTATCTCTAAACTTCCATTCATGTCAAAGATCCTTGAGAAGGTTGTAGCACAACAATTGAACTTTTTTATGGAGGAAAATGAACTTATGGACAATTTCCAATCAGGTTTTCGTAGACTGCATTCCACAGAAACAGCATTATTAAAAGTGTCCAGTGATGTGTTGATGGCAGCTGATTCTGGACATTACACTGTGTTTGTTGCCCTGGATCTGTCTTCAGCTTTTGATACTGTGGATCACACTGTTCTTATCAACAGATTGAGAGCTCTGTTTGGTATTTCTGGCACTGTTTTAAACTGGTTTAAGTCTTATTTGTCTGATAGGTCTTTTACTGTTTTTATGAACAATGTTCACTCTAATGTTTCTGAGCTGTCCTATGGGGTGCCCCAGGGTTCAGTTTTGGGCCCACTCTTATTTTTACTGTACATTCGCCCATTGAGTTTTATTTTCGATCGCTACAGTAACGTCTCATACCATGTCTATGCAGACGATATTCAAATCTACTGTTCTTTTCGATTGTCTGAATTTTACAAATTGACCGAACTCAGTAACTGCCTATCTGACATTAAAATTTGGCTTAATGACAACCACTTGCAGTTAAATGCTGCTAAGACTGAAACACTTATCGTTGCTCCAGATGATAAAATCTTGGAAATAAGGAAGCATCTTGGGTTCTTAAATCCTTCGAACAAAAACAACCTTAGATATCTGGGTGTTCTCTTTGACAGCTCTCTGTCAATGGACAGTCATTGTAAACTGTTAGTTCGCAACTGTTTTTATCATTTAAGGAACATTTCAAAGTTGCGAGCTATTTTATCTAGGACAGAATTAGAAATGGTTGTCCATGCTTTTATTTCTTCTCGGTTGGATTATTGTAACGGCCTTTTAGTAGGGATAAGTAAATCCACCATGGCTTCTCTTCAGTCTGTGCAGAACGCTGCAGCCAGACTTTTGACTGGAACCCGCAGAACGGATCATATTACTCCTGTTCTGTACTCTCTCCACTGGCTTCCGATATATTTTAGGGTTCATTTTAAAATTTTGGTTTTAACTTTTAAAGCACTCCATGGTGAGACTCCCAAATGTTGATAGTGCTTTGGACTACTCTGACTGAGGAAGCCCTCTGGAGTGAGGGTGAAACGTTTCTGCTAAAAAGAAACTGTCCAGATGAACTGATTGAGAATGAGCGGATTTGATACCTGGACTATTGAGAATTAACTTTCTTGACTCCCAAATATGTTTTCAATCTTTTGAAGCCACTCTGTCAGTCTAGAACTCTGAGGTCTTCTAATCAGCTACTGCTGTCGGTCCCTAGAACCCATTTTAAAACCCGTGGTAATAGAGCATTTCAGGTGGTGGCACCGAGGCTCTGGAATGCTCTCCCTCTAACAATGCGCGGCTCCGAGTTGACTGATGCATTTAAGAGAAGTCTTGAGACTTATCTTTTTAAACAGGCTTATGGTTAATTGTACTTATTGGTTTTAGAGTTTATCATGTGTAACCTTTTTGTATAGCATGTTTTAAGAGTGTATAATTTTAGTATGATTTTATTATGTGTATTTCTTTTGTAAAGCACTTTGTGATTTTATATCTGTGAAAGGTGCTATATAAATAAAGTTTACTTACTTACTTACTTACTTAAGCTATTATGCGGACATATGAGCTGGTGCCTGAAGCATATCGGCAAAAATTTAGGAACCTGAAGAAACAGTATAATCAGACTTATGCTGATTATATTAGGGACAAGGAAACTCTGTTTAATCGATGGTGTGTTGCAAACAATGTTTCGGATTTTCAGCAACTTAAACAGCTTATTTTGATGGAGGACTTTAAGTTTGGGTTGCCAGATAAGATAACTACGTATTTGAACGAGAAAAATGTTTCAGATGTGTCTAAGGCGGCGGTTCTCGTGGACGAGTACATGTTGACGCATAAATATAGTTTGGATTGTCCACCTAATTTATTCAGGTTTGGCGGAGCAGATGGTCATGGGGAGGATGGCGCCAATGCTGTTTTTTTTTGAAGACGTGCCTCGAGTGCCGGCTGTACGAGGTGGATATGAAGTCAGAGATCGTCTGTTTTTATTGTAAGGATGTAGGACATATCGTGGCTAATTGTCCAGTACTGAGGGAGAGGGCACCTAAGCCCGTGGCCATGTTGTCCACTTTAGGGGTCAGTTCTTGGTCCCCTTCTGCTGATGTGTCATGCGAGGGTTCTGTTTTCAAACCTTTTGTTATTGATGGTTTTATTTCAGTGTCGCCCTCGAAGAGAAAAATCCCTGTTAAGATATTGCGGGACACGGCTTCCTCTCAGTCTCTTGTTTTAGATGGGATATTACCTTTGGATGCTCGGTCTGTAAAGGGCCCTGGCATTTCTGTTCGAGGTTTTGACATGTAGGATGTTAGGGTGCCTGCGCGTTGTATCAGCGTCCAGTCTGAGCTTTGGTCGGGTGACGCTGTAGTCGGGGTGCGTCGTAGTTTTCCCATAGCTGGGGTCTCCATAGTGATGAGGAATGACTTGGCTGGAGGCCGGTTTTTGGTGACCCCGGATGTTATACCCGTGTTTTCCGCGCAGGTACCTGCTCCATCACGTACCCGTCCTCGTCGTGCGCAGGTACGCGTGGACGGGGGTGGTGGGAGGAGATGATTTGTGATGTTGTTGTTTTTTTTCTTCTCTTTGTTGTTATTAGAGTGGGTATAGGCTGGGGTGTTTAATTTCATTTGTATGAGGATCCATGCAAATTCTTGTGTGGAGGGATGTTACATCCCCATGGGGATGTCATTTCAGTCAGGTCAGAGGGAGAGTTTAGTGGTGTTCAGTGGTGTTTTGGGAGGCTAATTGGCTGCAGCTGTGGGTTAATTGAAGTGTTGCAGGTGGGGTGGTTGTTTCTTCCCTTTATTAGGTCCAGTCTGAAGACGCCCAAGGGGTGAGAGATACAGCAGGAGAGGAGCTGAGATCTATACAGCAGCAGCAGAGCAGATGAAGGAGCAGCAGATGAAAAAGCAGCTGACCAGATGAATCAGAAGCAGCAGCTGACGCAGAAGAGACTGAGAGCAGAGGTCCAAGCTGAAGAAGCTGAGAGAAGGAGTCATGGTCGAGTGTGAGGAAGCCTAATGCCTAATGTTGCCGTTTGATGTTGATAAGCCGAAGATGAAACTGTGAGAAGAAGGAGAAGACCTGCTGTCATTCTGTTGCTGTGAGAAGAAGGAGAAGACCTGCTGTCGTTCTGTTGCTGTGAGAAGAAGGAGAAGACCTGCTGTCATTCTGTTGTCCACCAGAAGCTGTTTTGTTTTCGACCTGGTGAGATCTATTGTCCAGTTTTCGCCTTTTGTTTACATTAGGTGGGGTTTTTGTTTACTAGTCGGGCATTTTCTCCAGCTTCGACAGCTGCATCGCAGTTGGCCTGGGGGAAGTGTCTTTATATTTCTTTGAATCGACCCACCAGGTCCGACTTTAATTTAATTACTTTGAGAGGGACACGGGGAAAGCTGAGGGTTTGGACTGACTTTTTTTCTGTTTGTTTTTAGGACTGCTGGAGGCGGCGCAGCTGAGCCTAAAATAAACTTTTTCTTTTAACCCTTTTTTCTGGTCTCGTGTCCCTCAATTTGTTACTTGACCCCTCTGGGCGTAACACCATCTCAGATTACCGTATTTCTGGGAGTACATGTCAACTCCATTCTGTACAGAGCAAGGCTCTCAGAGGCAAGGGTTTCATCCCTCCATCTCTGCCTTGCACATTTTCAGCTCGGCCAGAGAGTGGCCCCCAGACTGTGTCAGCGCCTCCTGGGCCTCCTGGTGGCAGCCATTGTTTGCGTGCCCCAGGCCTTATTAAAAAATGTGCCCTCTACAGATTTGGCTGAACAAACAAATGTATCCTGCTCCTCCCAGACGGGCAGGGGGGATACTGATCGACCCAGAATACATGAAAGCTCTGGAGCCATGGAGGGCCCCTTCAGTGTTCAAAACAGGTGGCACGCTGGGAAGAGTATTGTCTTGAGTCTTAGTGACCACAGATGTTTCGAAAACAGGGTGGAGAGGTCTCTGCAGAAACCAGTATGCCCAAGGGCTCTGGACATAGCAGGAGGCAAGACTCCATATAAATTTCCTGGAACTGAAGGCAGTGTTTTTGTCCCTAAAACACTTTTACAGGAAGGGGCTGGTGGCACAACAGCATGCCCTGATAAAATCAGACAACAGGACTACGGTCTGCTACATGGTAAATGGTAAATGGAGCTTATTTATATAGCGCTTTCCAGCCCCCTGTGAGGAGCCCCAAAGCGCTTTACAATACCAGCCATCCACCCATTCATTCAGACATTCATACACCGGCAGTGGTAGCCTGCCTTGCAAGGCGCCATCCAGACCTACCGGGAGCAACTCGGGGTTAAGTGTCTTGCCCAGGGACACAACGACACATGGTGGGCGGATGCGGGATTCGAACCTCCAAGCTTCCGATCAGGGGTCGACTGCCATTACCACTACACCACGGCCACCCCTACATCAATAGGGGGTGCGGGACGAGTTCCCAACCCCTCCTCAGGTTGACACAGAAGCTGTTCACGCGGTGAAATTCCCGTATCTTGTCGCTGAGAGCGACCCACGTACCAGGCGAGATATTTAACAAGAATGTCCTTTAGATAATCTGGTGAAGTTCTGTGTAAGCATTGATGTGTAATGAGAGCAGTTTTATACTGAATTCTGTAGGTGACAGGAAGCCAATGAAGGTTATGGAGTGTTATGTACCCCAGGGTTTTTAAGTATTTTAAACTAACAGTCTAAGCTGACTGCACCCTCCTGTGTGTTTTTTTTCTTCACTGTAAAAATGTTGCAGTCTGCTGCAGCCTGTTGGTTCAGGAAGAAACTTTTTCTTTTGCTCTCACTCCTAATCAAGCTTAGTTGAGCAACACAGGTGTTCACCTGCTGGACCTGCCTTTATATTTCACAGGCAGTGCCTTGAGCAGTGTGGAGACTTGATGTAGCAGAATCTGGCCTGCTGATCAAGTGTGGAAGCTGGACTTGTGGACCAAGTTCTTGTTGAAGACACTCTAAAGGTAAATTAACCAAGTGTTGAGAGACAGTTGTAGAGCTGTGTGATATACTAACTCAGGGAGACCTCCACCCTCTCTGAATGTTAGTGTATATGCTCTAGGAGGAGTAATAGTTGAGCTGTTTGGAGCTCTAAAGTGTCTCTGGCTGCCTAAAGCAGAGTGTTGTGTAGGTTAAGGCACCTTAAGTGCTGGCTGTAACTAAACTTTGGATTTAGGAGGAGTGTGTTTGTGTTTGGAGCCTAGGAGGCTTAATTGAATGACACTAAGGATAGTGTTTGTTCAGCTGTCCTGAAGGAGGACAACTGTGGTCCACTGTAAGGGGGACTGTTAATTGTTTTTTTCTCTTTTTCTCTTTTTATTTTGTACTTTTGACAGGTGAGTGAGGGCCTTGTTGGTTATAGGTAGATCGTCGCCTGGGGAAACACTACGGCCCTATATTGGGGTTGGGTTTGCCTGGGTGGCGTTTTCTTATGTTTGGCCAGACTCACCTGTCCATCTTTCCTTTGTACTTTCTTTCTTTAGTTTTTTTTTAGGGCGCTGTTCCAGGAGAAGACGCTCAAGGCCTGGTGGGAGAAGCCAGAAGGGACCTCACCAGCTTGGTCGCCCTTAATTTTAGTTAAATAAATTTTTGTTAAAACTTATTCTGTGTTCAATGTCCATGAATATGTTTTGACTGTTTTTCGGTCGTAACATATTTAATGGGGGCTCGTTCGGGATTTTGAACAAGACAGGAGCTAGTTTGTTAAGCTTTTGGTAAAAGCAATAATTGTTGGGGGGCTCGTATATGAGCTAGTGTTTTGGTAGAAGTAAATTGCTATGGTGGTGTCTGTTTTGTGGTGGTGTTTTCACTCATAGTTGAGTTGAATCAGCGCAGGGATGCTGCTGATTTGTTGAGCGTTGTCTGTTTGAAATTGAATGTAGCAAACAGTGTTTTAAAGTCCAGATATTTTGATATTGTTATCAGTAACTGTTTGTGAACATGGAGTTCAATGTAGACAGTTTTGTAGAGGATCCTACAGTTGCAGCTCTGGCAAACTGCACAAAAGAGCAGTTGTTGTGTGTGGCTGAACATTTTGAGATCAGTGTAGATAAACGTACTAGGAGGGAGGCAATTGAAAATGAACTGGTCGCAGAGTTAGTTCGTATTGGTTTTTTTCTGCTGAAAGGGTTTCAGAAAATCCTGAATATCCTGTGAGGACTCCAGCCTCTTGTGTTGTAGATAAAAAGGTACGTTTGAAAGAGCTTGAACTGGAAACACGTCGGATAGAGGCTGAGACCAGAAAAGCAGAGCTTGAGAGCAAAGCCACACTGAGAGTTGCTGAAGCCACGGTGAGAGCCGCTGAACTGGCTCAACAAACTGCTTTAAGGGAGAAAGAAATGGAGATAGCCGCACGAAAAATGGAGTTGGATGCTAAAATACGCCTGAAGGAGCTAGAAAGTGGATCTAATCCTTCTCAACCATCTGTGCCTACTTTTGATATGAGTAACAATTTATCTTGTGTACCTGCATTCAATGAGAGTGACGTAGACAAATATTTCCTCCTGTTTGAGAGAAACACACACTCTTTTAAGTGGCCAGAACATTATTGGCCATTGCTGTTGCAAAGTAAATTAACTGGGAAAGCTCAAGATACTTATGCATCTCTTTCGATAGATGATAGTAATGATTTTACAAAAGTGAAAGAAGCTATCTTACGGGCATATGAGTTAGTCCCGGAAGCATACAGACAAAAGTTTAGGAAGTTGAAGAAACTTGAGAGTCAGACTTATGCTGACTATATGAGGGAAAAAGAAATCCTCCTTAATCGTTGGTGTACGGCTAGTTCTGTAACTAATTATGAACAGTTTAAACATTTAATATTAATCGAAGATTTTAAGAACTGTTTACCAGATCGAGTAACTACTTATCTGAATGAACATAGAGTGTTAGAAGCTTCTAAAGCTGCTGTGTTTGTAGATGAGTATATGTTGACCCATAAGCTCAGTTTTGAACATCCTAAATACGAGAAACCTGCTGTTCCTGATAAATCTAAAACAAACGGTTTTGAGACTCCTCGATTTTTCAGACCCAGAGGTAACGGAAAGTCGAGAGGACCCGTTGCGTCTCACAGGGAGAGTGGTGAGTTTGTAGGGCGTAGGGAAAGTAGAGCATCGTTTGGACGTGGAACACCTACAAAGGATAATGTGGTGTGTTTTTATTGTAGACAAGAGGGTCACATTAGCACTCACTGCCCTAAGCTAAAACAAGATCCTAAACCAGTTGCTCTGATTGAAACTGAATAATCAGTTGTCTCCCACTGCAGATTTTCCTGAACATGATGGATTTCAACCATTTATCATGGACGGATTCGTTTCTACTTCTAAGTCTGGTAACAAGGTACCTGTTAAGATATTACGTGATACGGTTGCTTCTTAGTCCTTCTTACTAGAAGGTATTCTGCCTACCAGTGAAATTGAGATAATTGACACTTAGCTGCCTATACGTGGGTTTAGTATGAAAGATTTTAAAGTGCCTTAAGCCAGAATTATAATCCAATCTGAATTGTGCTCAGGAGAAGCTGTGGTGGGACTACGACCAAGTTTTCCTATTGCTGGAGTCACTATGATTATGGGTAATGATTTAGCAGGTGGACGAGTGCTTGTTACTCCCAAGGTAACACCCATCCCGGTGCTTCATGCTTCACTGGATGAGCTAGCTTGTAAGTTTCCTAACATTTTTACGTCATGTACTGTGACCAGAGCAGCTTATAAACGTCAACAAAAAGAAGAAACTGATGCTGACATTGACTTGAGCGATAGTTTCATGATGAGTTCTGAAGAAGAACAAGTTCTTATAAAAACGGAAACTTTTGTAGAAGAGCTAGATGAAACTAAACTGTCATTGCCTAGACAACAGCTGATTGAGTTGCAGAAAAAAGATGAAACATTAAAGAACCTGTTTTCTGATAACCTACCTGATGATCCTATCTTAACAAACACGGTATACTTTTTGACACAGGGTATGTTAATGCGAAAATGGACCCCTTCAACAGCTCGTCCTGATGAAGAATTGCACCAGATAATACAAATTGTACTTCCCACATCTTATCGAGCTGAAGTATTACGTTTAGCTCATGACAATCCTTTAGCTGGTCATTTAGGAATCAGAAAAAAATATGACCGCATATTGCGTCATTTCTTTTGGCCTGGCCTAAAGAAAGATGTTATTCAGCATTGTCATTGTTGTCATGTTTGCCAAGTAGCTGGTAAACCAAACCAAGTTATACTTCCTGCACCTCTACATCCAATACTCGCTCTAACTGAGCCGTTTGAATGGGTTATAGTTGACTGTGTTGGTCCTTTGCCTAGGACCAAAGCTGGGAACAAGTTTTTAATCACAATAATGTGTACTTCTACTAGGTTCCTTGAAACGTTCCCAGTACACAAAATAACTACCCCTGTGGTAGTTAAAGTGCTCACTAAGTTCTTCTATCTGTTTGGACTACCTTGTGTAGTGCAAACAGATCAAGGTAGTAACTTCATGTCTAAAATATTTGCACAAGTTCTAGAACAGCTGAATATTAAGCATTCCTGTTCTACAGCCTATCATCCTGAAAGTCAAGGTGCCCTTGAGCGTTTTTATCAGACCCTGAAAACTATGCTACGCACCTATTGTTTAGAGTTTGAAAAAGACTGGGATGAAGGGGTTCACATGCAGATGTTTGCCATTCGTGAAGTGGTACAAGAGTATTTGGGATTTAGCCCTGCTGAGTTGGTATTTGCTCACAATGTGGGCGGTCCACTGAAGCTTTTAAAAGAGAAATGGCTGTGTGAGAACACTGACCAGAATCTATTAGTCTATGTCAGTAATTTTTGTTTTAAATTAAAACGAGCATGTGAAATAGCTAAGGAAAACATGCATTCTGCACAAGCCAGGATGAAAAACCTCTTTGATAAAAAAAGCTGTGAAACGAACGTTTCAGTCGAGACAAGGTTTTGACTTTGCTTTCAGTCCCAGGTACCAGCCTGCAAGCCCATTACTTTGGACCCTATGTCATTAAAGAAAAGGTATCCGATCTTGATTATATAATCACAACCCCGGACAGGAAACGCGGTTCTAGATTGTGCCATATTAATATGATAAAATCTTACATTGAACCAGATACCAAGTAATTAGAAACTGTTTGTGCTGTATCTGACTCTGCAGATAGACAGGAACTTTCAGATACTGAGGGTGAGCTGGACAGTTCCCCTGCAGACATGGAAGGGAAACTCCCAAATTCACACTATTTAAAAAATGTAGGCTTGTTGTTTTCCCATCTTGATGATTCAATGAGGGAGGACCTGAAACAATTGATTGCTTCAAGTAATAGCTTGTTTTCGGATATTCCCTCTCGAACAAGAGTGATACAACACAACATTGATGTAGGTGAGGTTAGACAATGGCCTTATGAGGTTGAACGTGATATGCACCGCCTCTTTGAGTTCCAGGTATTTTGAGTGTGACCAGATGATGTTTAATAGCGATTTAATGGACTCTTTACTGTTCATGATGTTTTAGTCCATTTGTGTAATGTGACCGCTATGTTTTAGACTCACTGTTTTTGTATGGAAGATATGTTGTGTCCTTATATGACACTGGCAAATTTACCCCATTCAAAAATCTGTCCATAGGGGTGTTATGTACCCCAGGGTTTTTAAGTATTTTAAACTAACAGTCTAAGCTGACTGCACCCTCCTGTGTGTGTTTTTTTCTTCACTGTAAAAATGTTGCAGTCTGCTGCAACCTACTGGTTCAGGAAGAAACTTTTTATTTTACTCTCACTCCTAATCAAGCTTAGTTGAGCAGTACAGGTGTTCACCTGCAGGACCTGCCTTTATATTTCACAGGCAGTGCCTTGAGCAATGTGGAGACTTGATGTAGTAGGATATGGCCTACTGATCAAGTGTGGAAGCTGGACTTGTGGACCAAGTTCTTGTTAAAGACACTCTAAAGGTAAATTACCAAGTGTTGAGAGACAGCTGTAGAGCTGTGTGATATACTAACGCAGGGAGACCTCCACCCTCTCTGAATGTTAGTGTGTGTGCTCCAGGAGGAGTAATAGTTGAGCTGTTTGTAGCTCTAAAGTGACTTTGGCTGCCTAAAGCAGAGTGTTGTGTAGGTTAAGGCACCTTAAGTGCTGGCTGTAACTAAACTTTGGATTTAGGAGGGATGTTTTTGTGTTTGGAGCCTAGGAAGCTTAATTGAGTGACACTGAGGATAGTGTTTGTTCAGCTATCCTGAAGGAGGACAACTATGGTCCACTGTGATGGGGATTGTTAATTGTTTTTTTCTCTTTTTCTTTTTTTATTTTGTACTTTTGACAGGTATGGATTGGTAGCCTAGTTTTCGTATTTTTTATTTTATTGGTAAGTTAGGGCCTTGTTGGTTATAGGTAGATCGTCGCCTGGAAAAACACTACGGCCCTATATTGGGGTTGGGTTTGCGTGGGTGGCGTTTTCTTATGTTTGGCCAGACTCACCTGTCCATCTTTCCTTTGAACTTTCTTTCTTTAGTTTTTTTAGGGCGCTGTTCCAGGAGAAGACGCTCCAGGGCTGGTGGGAGAAGCCAGAAGGGACCTCCCCAGCTTGGTCACCCTTAATTTTAGTTAAATAAAATTTCTGTTAAAACTTCTTCTGTGTTCAATGTCCATGATTATGTTTTGACTGTTTTTCGGTCGTAACATGGAGAATGGGCGTAATATGTTCAAATTTATGAACCCTCAACAAAATCCTTGCTGCACTGTTTTGAATATAATGAAGCTTCTGAAGGTATTTGCCAGGGATTCCAATAAACAGGGAGTTGCAGTAGTCGAGCCTGGAGGAGACAAAAGCATGGATGAGCTTCTCAGCATCAGAAAAAGTTAGGGATGGGCGAAGTCTGGAGATGTTTCTGAAGATGGAAGAAGCAGGTTTTAAACAGAAACTTAATGTGATTTTCGAATGTAAGATGAGAGTCCATTTTTATTCCAAGATTTGTAACAGAGGTGGAGAGGGGGATGTCTTGTCCAGAAAAGGAAATTGTTGTTATAGTTGATGTTTGTACCTGGTGAGGGGTGCCAATCATTATGGCCTCAGTCTTGGAGCAGTTTAATTGAAGAAAGTTCTGATTCATCCATGCCCTTACTTCCTCCAGGCAGGTAGAGAGGGCAGTGAGAGAAGATGGAGATGACAATGGGGAAGATGAGGATGTTCCAGTCCTGATGTAAAGCTTTGTATCATCGGCATAACAGTGAAAATAAATGTTGAACTGATTAATAATTTGACCTAAATGTAGCATGTAAAGGGAAAACAGCAGGGGCCCCAAACTGACCCCTGAGGAACACCACAGGAGACACAGACTGTCTGGGATGTGGCGTTGCCAAGACTAACACATTCCAGCCTATTGGAGAGGAAAGATTTTAACCAGTCCAGGACAGTGTCACAGAGACCGACATCCACATGAAGACGGTGGAGGAGGATGCTATGGTTCACAGTGTCGAAAGCTGCAGTGAGATCAAGGAGGACAAGGATGGAGGGAGAACCAGTGTCAGCAGCCATGAGAACATCATTGGTAACTCTTAGCAATGCAGTCTCAGTACTGTGAGTTGTTCTAAATTCAGACTGGAACTTCTCATATATAGAATGTTGCTGTAGATGGTCCTGCAGCTGAGAAGAAACTGTTTTTTCCACCACTTTAGACAGAAAAGGGAGGTGTGAAATTGGGTGGTAATAAGAAAAAATGTCGGGATCCAAATTAGATTTTTTTAGAAGAGGACTAATGATGGCAGTTTTTAGAGGCAGTGGAACATGACCAGATTTTAGAGGCGTATTTATTATTTGTGTGATTAATGGGCTTATTGCAGTTATTGGATATTATGAGAGATGAGGGGAAAGGATCCAGGGCGCAGGATGAAGGCTTCATTTTCTTGATGATGGCCTCCACCTCACTCTGAACAACTTCATCAAAGCTGCTCAGGGTCCCAGAATGCAGACGGGTAGATGGCACATGAAGATCAGGGAGGTTGTAGAGCTGAGATCTGAGTAGTGTCAAATTTGTTTTTAAATGACGAAAGGAACAGGTCACATTCTTTAACAGATTCCTCAGGAGTTTGTTTAATAGGATTAAGCAGACGAGTTAGAGTGGAGAAGAGCTGTTTAGAGTTACCAGGGCAGGTGTTGATGATGTTAGAATAATATTTGGAGCGTGCTTCTTTAAGAGAATAAGCGTACGCTTTCTGATGTTCATTGTATGCCAGCTTATGTACAGAGAGACCAGATGATTTCATACATCTCTCAATAGCACGGCCAGTTACCTTCATCTTACGTTGCTCACCAGTGTACCAGGGAGCTGAACGGGAAAAAGACACCATTCTTGTCTTCAAGGGAGCATGTATGTCCAGAAGCTCCTGGCGAGATTGGTTGTAGTAATCCACAGAAACATCTGCAGATGAATGATCGACAGCGGTCAGGGCATGAAGATCAGCAGACAGAACATCAGGGGAAATGTTTTTAAAGTCACGGAACTGGATAGGTCGTTTTGGGTTTGAAGCAGGCGAAGATGAAGGCACTTCCAGGGAGATGACCCTGTGGTCTGAGACACCCAGGTCATATACAGATAAGTTATTGATGAGTACAGTGTCAGTAATCACCAAATCCAGAGTATGCCCCCTGTTGTGCGTAGGGGCGTCAACGTGTTGAGTGAGGTTGAGAGAGTCCAAAAGAGACTTAAAATCTGTTGCCAGAGGTGAAGAGGAATTGTCCATGTGGATATTTAAGTCGCCAAGAAAAATTGTCTTCACAGGGGAGGTGCAGAAAAAAGTGAGGAGGTCATGCATCTCTGAGTTAAATGAAACATGCGGTTTGGGAGGCCTATAAATCAATATAACATTCATCAGAAGTGGGGCTTTGAAGCTGAAGGCCAGACATTCAAAAGAAGAAAAATCCTGAGAAACCAGATGTGACCGTTTTAAATTACTGCGGTAGATGACAGCCAGTCCACCACTGCGGCCACCCTTACCAAAAAGTAGTATATGCAAGTATACTTAAAGTACACTAATTTTAAACTAAAAAAATAAGAGTATACTTTCAGTTTACTTTTTAGGTACTTATCAAAAGTATACTTAGCCAAGTTTATTTTACACAATACTTGACTTATACTAAAAATAAACTAAAAGTCTAAGTATACTTAATCTATACTTCTGTTTAAACTTTTGGCCAAGATATTTTACACAAAGTATTTTCACACTGGTTTATTTTTAGTACTTCTGTTTTAAACGTTTTGTCAGTTTTTTGAAACAGCTCGAGCTGTTTTTTTATATTGTTGTATATATATATATATATATATATATATATATATATATATATATATATATATATATAGTATATTATATATATATATATATATATATATATATATATATATATATATATATATAGTATATTGTTATTATTATTATTGAGCATGCATCAGGGTATTATTATTATCATCATTATTATTATCATTATTCAATTTTATTCTGCGTTACTCCAGGCGTGAAACGTGAAGTTGTTTGCTTTCTGCCATTTTTCTGTTTGTGGTCTTCATGCGTTATGATTGGATTGGGGGTAGAACGTGATCATGTACGTCCCAACCAATCAACGCCACTCTTGCTTGTCAGGTTGCATGTGAACTTTGTCCTAACCAATCAACGCCACTCTTGTTTATCGGGGGAAGTAGCATGTGATCATATCCAACCAATCAACGCCTCTTGCTTCGCGCGCTTCGTTCAAATGTAGCTATTTCCTTTTCATCTGTTGGACAAGAAGCTCTTGTTGTCTCGGACTCAGCGCTCGTAAAACTTGCTTTTTATTAGACGTCGACTGGTCTGACTCTGGACGACGACTGGACATTCAGTTGGAAGTTGAAGGTAATCGGTTCTGTTTTCTTTATTTGCTAGCTGTTTTAGCTCTGTTCACTAGAATGAACAAAACCTGCTGTTGCTAAAAGCTAAGCTAACAACGAGCTAAAACGGGTGTGTGTGCTGCTGAGGCAGATAATTTGAGGCAAGTAAAACACTGCAGGTTAGGTTATTCTAGCGTTTAAATAAGCCATATATGCTACGAGTTATTTTATTTTTTTTGGCTTAGTTCCTGGATGGTTTTTCAAAGAGACAAGGCCCCGCATCCTCGCGCTGTTTGCTTCGCATGTCTGTTAACACACATGCGCTCACTAGCCAGCAGAACAATAACCGCAGCCAGGCTGAAATACTAATTTACTTTAAATACGTATTTCGGCAACATTACTGTTTTTGTAGCTGCTTAAACAAGAGGCTGAAGGAAGACTGTGAATGAGATATATCTCATTCACACAGTCTTGAGAGGTCTTGAGAGTCAATTACTTTCTGAGAGTTTCATTAAAGATTTACTGGTACATGAGATATTTTACTAACAGACACACAGGCAGGCTAATATGAGTGCCAGACTTTGGTGGTGGTGGTAGTTCATAGTAACACAGCAGAGGTGTTTGTCCCTTGTTGATGTGAATCTTTAGGTTTGAATCCTCTTTATTTGTCTCTAAGTTGATGGAAGCATCAAAGTGATGCATGTAGAACAGAAACTAAAGATTTCTCACATGTTCTCAGTCTCCAAGAGCAGCTGCCCAACCTGAACATGTGCAGCTGCTCCTGTCCCAGTCCTTTGTTGCAAGTCTCAAGAGTTCAAGAGTTTGATTCTCATCATTCCACAACATGGCATGAGGAGGAACCAAACAGTTCCTGAGCTCCACTTATGTCAGCATTTAACAAGTAAAGAAGAAAATAATCAAATCTGAAAAAATCGATATAACAAGAATTTCATATAGTAAACAACACACATAAACATA
>JBBPBX010047922.1:0-25959 GCA_038048925.1 Garcialebias charrua | reverse complement strand
TATATATATATGTATATACAAAGTATATATTTACATTATACACATACATGAAATATGAGGTTTCCTAATGGCTGCTGTCACCCCCTCTTTTCTCTGAGATGCAGAGTGATGGTACTGATGGAAAGACATTACTTACTCTCTGACCCTCCCTCTCTCCTGCTCTCCTGCATTGTGCCAACCTTTTCAGGCGGTTTAGTTTCCTTTTTTCCTTGTTTTTAGTTTTGACAAGCTCCCATAAGGGTAAGTCTGTAAATCCCCCCAGTCTGGGCAGAAAAACCCATTAGCTGATATTCACAATTGGCTAGATTCAGACAGAGAGGCATGGCTGAAATCTCCAGAGATGCTTTTGTAGCCCAACAATAACTGTGGTAATGTCCTCATATTCAGGTACTGTAAGACACACACACACTGTCTCAGGATGGACAGACTCTCACAGCCAACAGTCAAATATCTGATGTGCACAGATGTTCTGGAGCAGGTCAATGTTTTCTGATCCCGTTTGATGGTGTGGAAGCTGGGTGGAGAGTTGTTGGCATCAGAAATATGCTCCTGCAGTCTTCTGACTGGAACACGTACATACTGTATACTGTATACTGATCACACAATCTCTGAGATAATCAAATCATTCCTTCTGTTTTCTACGTCACTAACACCTCCTCATCTGCTCATTTGGATTTGGGGGGCGGCTTGGATTTTGAAAGTCCTGCTCTCATCTATAAACAGGGTTCTCATTAGCTTCATGATATGTCAATAAATTGTAGAAGTACCTAGAAAATACATCAGGAGCATAACATCCAACCAATGTGAGAGCGCATTTTAAAATATGTATTTTTACAGCAATCAGAGGTATTATGACCAGATCCACAGTGAGCCACCACAGCTGTGGTGCCAGCTGTTTACAATAATAAGACAAGAAACAGCTGCTTGTAATTCAATGAACAGTTTGTTGACTTTATGTTTTGCAAATGTTTTGTGTGGTGATTGAACTATAATGCTGAGTGCCATTTTGCATATTTTTTTACCCTTAATTCCTTTACGTACTATGTGTGTGTTCACAACGAGGGTTAGGGGTGTGAGGACGAAAGGGAAAATCTTTCTGGTCCTTCAAACAGAGTTGTATGTGTAAGGGTCTTGGTGTTGTGGCTCCTTCTGTCCCTGCAGGGGCTGTGTGCAGGCGGGGACGATTGCTCCTCAGTTGTCTCCCATGACGGCTGATTTTCTTTCTACATAAGGCTGAGTCAAACCAGGATTCACTGTTGGACCATTGATGCAGCTTCCATTGACTTCCAGTGATTCAACTGAAACCCCTGCTACCTTTGTGAATCCCGTCTTTGAGAATTACTTTTACTTCCCTGTTTTTCTGCAGAATCCTTGTGGACTGTTGAGATTACCTAAACCTGGCCTGCTCCTTAGTACCTCGTTCTGTTGGGAACTCCATCCACATCATGTAAGAATTGTATCAATATGAAGGAGAGAGATGGAGGAAGAAGGGTGACACTTCCTCCATCCCCTTCACTAGATTTTTTTTTTTCTTTAGCTCTCGTTAAAGTATTGTATTGTATTGTAATTTTTTTATTCATTTCAAATTTAAAACACAAAAGCAACAAATTCAAAACATGTATAGAAAGCAAAAAAAACAGATTTAAAATGAAAGGAAGCAGATGAAGAATAAAATTCTTATAATATCTGCCCCTTCTTAAATCAAAATGATATTTAACACTCAAATCAAACAATGATTATTCATGAACAAAATTAATAACCCATAACAATTGTTGATGTTTAATAAATTAACAATTTTGCATTTGTAGATATCTATTTAAGAATTTATATTTAATCAAATTTTTAACTTTTTATATATATGTACTGTATGTATATATATATATCAGAATCAGAATCAGAATCAGGTTTATTGGCCAAGTATGTTGACACACACAAGGAATTTGTTTCCGGCTGTTCGTGTCTCTCTAGAAAGTGTCTCTCTAAAAATGCTAAAAACTATACAGATACTTTACATTAAAAAAAAGTACAAATAATACACAAAATACAGAAGGATTCACATCACATGGGGGATGTGAATGGGTTGGGGGTCACGCTGATGGATGTCTGATGATCAGCTGTTGATGATGGTGATGGCCTGAGGGAAGAAACTGTTTTTGTGTCTGGCTGTCTTAGTGGACAGAGATCTGTAGCGTCTGCCAGACGGGAGAAGTTGGAACATGTTGTGACCCGGGTGTGTGGAGTCTGTGATGATTTTCCCAGCCCGTTTCCTGGATCTTGCGTGGTACAAGACCTGAATGGAGGGCAGTGAAGCCCCAATGACTTTCTCAGCTGTCCTCACTGTACGCTGCAGCCTGTTCCTGTCCTGCCTTGTGGCTGCTCCAAACCAGACTGTGATGGATGTACACAGGATGGACTCAATGACTGCAGTGTAGAACTGGATCAGCAGCTCCTGAGGCAGGTCCAGCTTCCTCAACTGGCGTAGGAAGTACAGTCTCTGCTGGGCCTTTTTGAGGATGGAGGTGATGTTGTGCTCCCACTTCAGGTCATGTGAGATGGTGGTTCCCAGGAACCTGAAGGACTCTACCGTAGACACGGGGCTGTTGAAGATTTTGAGGGGCAGCAGTTCTGGGGGGTGTCTCCTGAAGTCCACTCTCATCTCTACTGTCTTCAGTGTGTTCAGCTCCAGTTTGTTCAGGCTGCACCAGGACATCAGTCGTTCCACCTCCTGTCGGTACGCAGACTCGTTGTCATCACTGATAAGTCCAATGACTGTAGTGTCATCTGCGAACTTCAGGAGTTTAACAGACGGGTCATTAGAGGTGCAGTCATTGGTGTATAGAGAGAAGAGCAGTGGAGAGAGCACACAACCCTGAGGGGCACCAATGCTGATGGACTGTGAGGAGGACATGATTTTCCCCAACTGCACCTGCTGCGTCCTACCTGTTAGGAAGCTGGTGATCCACTGACACATGGCAGGAGAAACAGTGAGCTGGGAGAGTTTGGTGGAGAGAATGTCTGGGACAATAGTGTTAAATGCTGAACTAAAATCAAGAAACAGGATTCTTGCATAAGTCCCCGGGTGGTCTAGATGTTGCAGGATGAAATGCAGTCCCATGTTGACTGCATCATCCACTGACCTATTTGCCCGGTAGGCAAACTGCAGGGGGTCTAGCAGATGTCCAGTGATGTCCTTCAGGTGGGTCAGGACCAGCCGTTCAAAGGACTTCATGACCACAGATGTTAGGGCGATGGGCCTGTAGTCATTTAGTCCTGTGATGGAGGTTTTCTTGGGGACTGGAATGATGGTGGAGCGTTTGAAGCAGGAAGGGACTTCACACAGCTCCAGAGATTTGTTGAATATATTTGTGAAGATTGGAGCCAGTTGTTCAGCACAGATCTTAAGGCAGGAAGGTGAGACACCATCTGGTCCTGGTGCTTTTCTGATCTTTTGTTTCTGGAACAATCGGCTCACATCAGCTTCACATATCTGGATGCAACATATATATATATATATATATATATATATATATATATATATATATGTATATATATATATATATATATATGTATATATATGTGTGTGTATATTTATCTGTATACATATATATATATGTATATGTGTGTGTATATTTATACTGTATACATATATATGTGTGTGTGTGTATGTGTGTAGTACATTTTCTCCTTAAATATTGTGTTGATCGTTCTTCCTTTGTCTTCTTTTTCATTGTATGATAGTTTCAGAGGCCTTGAAAGCTCCTGTTTTATGTCTCGCTGTGTCTCTTGGTGGGTGTTTTCCCATCTCTGAGGCCTTGTTACAATATTAGAGCAAAGTGATGACAGCAGAAATCAAATGACTAATAAAAAGCAGCCAATCAACACACAACATGACACATGTGTGCGCACGCCCCCTGCTCCCCGCACACACACGCACGCGCGCACACACACACGCACACACACATACACAAAACAAAACAAAACAAATAAATACAATAACATGATCTAAAGCAAACCACTAGGTCGAGGACCGGTACTGGTCCATGCCAAGCTGCACACAAAAAAAGCTTTTCTTGAAAGTCTCTAGAAATATCTTTATATACACGTATCGTTTTTTTGTGTAAAAATGACACTTCTGTTCCTCTGTCCTGCACTTTACTCTGTCAGTTTCACTAAACCAACTAGCAAATCTAGAAGCTAACCCAAGAACAAAATGAGTTCAAAACAAACTGGAGAACTTTTTGCCCACTAATCTGTGGGAAAATGTTCTTGTATGAAACTGGTCTGTGGTGGAAATAAGGCTAGAGAGAGCTGATCTAAATTGGAAAAGTTTTACTTTAAAATTGACTTTAAATTTTGAGAGGTTTGTTGAAAATTGAGATTTTTCTTAGGCTGGGCGGGGCCTAAGCTACCCCTGTTGCTAAGCAACATCAATGACAGGAAATTAGGCTAATACAGGCAGAGCTTCATTCATGCCTGTTGCTAGGCAACATCAAAAACAACAAAGTAGGCTTCTGTTTACAGCTTCTGTTTACAGCCTTTGTTTACAGGACGGAACTTAACTGACTCTTGTTGCTTAGTGACATCACAAAGCCATGACCAGCTTGATGCCACATCAAAGGCACAAAAAGTCTATATATGTGGGATAAATTCTTCTCAGAGTCAGTTCAGTCTTGAACACAGTGTCGTTCACGTTACTTCCTTAGTACTCTCAGATTACGTAAACCCTTGTTATACTTCATACCAAGTATCTTGTGGTTTGTTGAATACGTTGAGTTCAGCCATGAGCTTTTATCTTCTGGCTGTCTTTATTGGATTTGTTTTCAAGGCCCTTTGGTGTCGCATAAGGAATTTTTCCAAATGCGTTTTAAGCCAAAGGTCACCTTGTTTTATGGATTTCTCTGGACGATGGGTCCTGCTCAAAGAACTTGGGCAGGACTTGCATGCGCGCATTAGAGGAATCACTCCCATTTCCACACATAGGGAGTCTGAACCAACTGGAGCACCGATACATGAATATTGTCAGGCTTTCGCTGCACCACTGAATGTTTTTAGTAGCTCAGTGGTCATAGAACTTCGTGAAAAACTCATTCACAGCAAAGACGGCAACAAATTGTGGGCGCGGCGGGAATCGCAGAGATATCAACTGCTTTCCCGTTACCGAAAACTGTCTGTTTTGGATGACGAAGACAGAGATGAGCAAATGGACATTTGTGAAAAAACTGTCTTTGAAAGAAAACTGATTATCCGCCGCAAGCGGTCTTTCTTAAACCGCCCTTGCTCTGGTGTCTGGGAACGCCGCCAGCCTACATGGTCAAGAAAGTATGCCTACATGGCACGTCGGAGCTATGAAATGGCTGGTTTGAACCGAACCCAGAGAAAACAGAAAAGGACTTAAAAATCCACTCTATTCCCAGACAGGAAGCGGTTTTGATCAACAGAGTCTTGGTCAGGTGAATGAAATCAGCTCAAAGCAGAAAATTGTTTTGACCCGAAAGTGACGAGGACTCGGACCTTTAGGGACTAACAGAAAGCCTGAAACGCTCCCCATATATTTATTTATTTATTTTGTACATTTCTTTTTATATACTTATATTTATAAAAAAAATACATTTGTATTTATAAACTTATTTTTATAAATTTTTATGAACATAGATTTGTATATTTTTTTACATTTATTTTCATAAATAAATTTTTATACAGTCAATTTTACAAAAAATATAAATATATATTTTATACATTCGTTTGTAAAAAAATAAAAATAAATAAAAGATTAAAAAAAAAAAACATTTTTAAACCAGCCACTAGGAAACACAAGCCAGTGTATCTCTTGTGCCGGTCCCAAGCCCGGGTAAATGGTGAGGGTTGTGTCAGGAAGGGTATCTGACGAAAAACACATTTGCAAAAACTATAATGGGAGTTAATCAAATGGTAAATGGACTGTACTTATATAGCACCTTTCTATCTAATCAAGATACTCAAAGTGCTTTATAACACAATATGTGCCTCATTCATCAATTCATACAGCGCTCTAATAGATCCAGTGGTGTGCCCTCAAGGCCTGCAAGGCCTTCTCTGCTGGTCTTAAAATTATTTAAAATAAAAAATAAAAAATTTAAAAATAAATTTAAAAATTAAAAATATATATTTTTTAATATTTATTATATTTTGTCCATGAATACGTATTACATAATTCCAAATGGTCTGTCCACTTCCTTTCATTGCTAACCCCCTGGTTGCGCTGCATCCAGACGTATTTTCATATTTAAGCATTTAACCAATCACATTTCAGCCACTATTTGTTGCCAGGGTCAAAGAAATCTGCCTGGAGGCCTTCACATTCAGTTCTGCAAGTCCTGCAGCACTGTCGACCAAGCTGTTGCTTCAACCAATCAGATTTTGAGTTGGCGACACCTATGTCTATGGGCGACACCAAAAGCCTTCTCTGCAACACTTACGTTTTCTGTACGCCGTTCGGAAACGTCAGCGTGTTCACACGCTTTGATTGGACAGTCAATGTGTGACGTCACGTCCGCAGAGCGGAAGCTAATGGCTAATGGCTAATCGGGCTGTCCACTAAAATAAGCTTTTTCACAATTTTTTTTTTTTAGAATCTAAGTAGGTTTTAACAGTTTTGCAATGGTCCAAACTTGCTGTGTTATTGGATGTAATGTCCGGTCACACGACCGGAAAGGTAAAAAGATAGAAAACGGACTTTCTGTTTACTGTGAAAATGAATTTGTTAAAAATACATATTTAAAATGACGTATTGTGTATTGTATTAGTTAGAAAATTAGAAAGAGTTAGTCATTTTGTACTGTTGGTGGAAGATTATTATTGTTTAATCTGATTAGAAAGAGTAAGTCATTTTGTACTGTTGGTGGAAGATTATTATAGTTTAATCTGATTGTTTGAAAAAAGGGGCAGATATTTATTCTTCTTTCTGCTACCTTTCATTTTTTTAATATATTTTTTACTTTATCATTTATGGGATTGTCTTGTATTGTGTTTCTTTTGTAAAAAAAATGAACAAATTTAATAAACATAAACATAAACTGTTTCCTGCTGGAAACAACACAAAGCAGCTCATGTGTTGGAGGTAACAAAAAGTAGACGAATGGCCATTCTGGTGAGTGTCTAAATTCAAATTGATGAGTTTTGTTATATTATTTATAGATGATCATTGTTTGAATTGATTTTTTGATTGATTTTGTTTTAAGAAGGAGCAGATATGTTAAGATTTTTTTCTTCTGCTACCTTTCATTTTATATCTTGTTTTTTCCCTTTCATATGTCTGTAAATTGTCTTTGTGTTTAAAAAAAACTCACAATTTCAAAGGTTCAACTAACATTTTTTTATTTTTAATTTAATTTTATTTATTCATTTTATAATTTTATAAATTTTACCCAAAGACCCCTATGATGAGTTCAATTAATGGAATCAATGTTCCCTCGCCCGGACGCGGGTCACCGGGGCCCCACTCTGGAGCCAGGCCCGGAGGTGGGGCACGTTGGCAAGCGCCTGGTGGCCGGGCTTTTACCCATGGAGCTCGGCCGGGCACAGCCCGAAGAGGAGACGTGGGTCCCCCTTCCCATGGGTTCACCACCTATGGGAGGGGCCAAAGGGGTCGGGTGCAATGTGGGATGGGTGGTGGCCGAGGGCGGGGACCCTGGCGGTCTGATCCTCGGCTACAGAAGCTGGCCATTGGGACATGGAATGTCACCTCTCTGGTGGGGAAGGAGCCTGAGCTAGTGTGTGAGGTTGAGAGGTTCCGGCTAGAAATAGTCGGACTCACCTCAACACATGGCTCTGGCTCTGGAACCAGTTTCCTTGAGAGGGGTTGGACACTCTTCCACTCTGGAGTTGCCCCTGGTGAGAGGCGCCGAGCAGGAGTGGGCATACTTGTTGCCCCCCATCTTGGTGCCTGTACGTTGGGGTTCACCCCGGTGAACGAGAGGGTAGCCTCCCTTCGCCTACGTGTGGGGGGACGGGCTCTGACTGTTGTTTGTGCCTATGCGCCAAACGGCAGCGCAGATTACCCACCCTTTTTGGAGTCCTTGGAGGGGGTATTGGAGAGTGCGCCTCCTGGGGACTCCCTTGTTCTACTGGGGGACTTCAACGCTCACGTGGGCAATGACAGTGAGACCTGGAGGGGTGTGGTTGGGAGGAACGGCCCCCCTGATCTGAACCCGAGTGGTGTTCTGTTGTTGGACTTCTGTGCTCGTCATGGATTGTCCATAACGAACACCATGTTCAGGCATAAGGGTGTACATATGTGCTCTTGGCACCAGGACACCCTAGGTCGCAGTTCGATGATCGACTTTGTTGTCATCTCATCTGATCTGCGGCCGCATGTCCTGGACACTCGGGTGAAGAGAGGGGCGGAGCTGTCAACTGACCACTACCTGGTGGTGAGTTGGCTCCGATGGTGGGGGAGGATGCCGGTCAGACCTGGCAGACCCAAACGTATTGTGAGGGTCTGCTAGGAACGTCTGGCAGAGTCTCCCGTAAGACGGAGCTTTAACTCCCACCTCCGGGAGAGCTTTGAACATGTTCCGAGGGAGGTGGGGGACATTGAGTCCGAGTGGACCATGTTCCGCGCCTCTATTGTCGAGGCAGCTTATCAGAGTTGTGGCCGCAAGGTTGTTGGTGCCTGTCGTGGTGGCAACCCTCGAACCCGGTGGTGGACACCGGCGGTGAGGGATGCTGTCAAGCTGAAGAAGGAGTCCTATTGGGCCTTTTTGGCCTGTGGGACCCCGGAAACAGCAGATAGGTACCGACAGTCCAAGCGGCATGCGGCTCGGGTGGTTGCTGAGGCAAAAACTCGGGCGTGGGAGGAGTTCGGAGAGGCCATGGAGAATGACTTCCACACGGCTTCGAGGCGATTCTGGTCCACCATCAGGCGTCTCAGGGTGGGAAAGCGGTACGCGACCAACACCATTTATGGTGGGGATGGCGTGCTGTTCACCTCAACTCGGGATGTTGTGAGTCGGTGGGCAGAATACTTCGAAGACCTCCTCAATCCTACTGGCACGTCTTCCACTGAGGAAGCGGAGCCTGGGGACTTTGGGTCGGGCTCTCCAATCTCTGGTGGTGAGGTCGCCGAGGTTGTTAAAAAGCTCTGCGGTGGCAGGGCTCCGGGGGTGGATGAGATTCACCCTGAGTTCCTTAGGGCTCTGGATGTTGTGGGGTTGTGTTGGCTTACGCGACTCTGCCATATTGCGTGGACATCGGGGGCAGTTCCCTTGGATTGGCAGACTGGAGTGGTGGTTCCTCTATTCAAAAAGGGGTACCGTAGGGTGTGTTCCAACTATAGGGGGATCACACTCTTAAGCCTCCCTGGTAAGGTCTATTCAGGGGTTCTGGAGAGGAGGGTCCGTCGGATAGTCGAACCTCGGATTCAGGAGGAACAGTGTGGTTTTCGTGCTGGTCGTGGAACACTGGACCAGCTCTACACCCTCAGCAGGGTCCTGGAGGGCGCGTGGGAGTTTGCCCAACCAGTTTACATGTGCTTTGTGGACTTGGAAAAGGCATTCGACCGCGTCCCTCGGGGGGTTCTGTGGGGGGTACTCCGGGAGTATGGGGTACCAGGCCCATTGATATGGGCTGTTAGGTCCCTGTACAACCGGTGTCAGAGCTTGGTCCGCATTGCCGGCAGTAAGTCAGGCTCGTTTCCAGTGAGAGTTGGACTCTGCCAAGGTTGCCCTTTGTCACCGATTCTGTTCATAACTTTTATGGACAGAATTTCTAGGTGCAGCCAAGGTGTTGAGAGGATCCGTTTTGGTGGCCTTAGAATCGCTTCTCTGTTTTTTGCAGATGATATGGTCCTATTGGCTTCATCAGATCGTGATCTACAGCTTTCGCTGGAGCGGTTTGCAGCCGAGTGTGATGCGGCCGGGATGAGGATCAGTTCCTCCAAATCCGAGGCCATGGTCTTGAGCCGGAAAAGGGTAGCATGCCCTCTCCGGGTCGGGGAGGAGGTCCTGCCCCAAGTGGAGGAGTTTAAGTATCTCGGGGTCTTGTTCACGAATGAGGGAAAACTGGAGCGTGAGATCGATAGGCGGATAGGTGCAGCGTCCGCAGTGAAGCGGGCGCTGTACCGGTCTGTCGTGGTGAAGAGAGAGCTGAGTCGAAAGGCAAAGCTCTCAATTTACCGATTGATCTACGTTCCCACCCTCATCTATGGTCATGAACGTTGGGTTGTGACCGAAAGAACGAGATCTCGGATACAAGCGACTGAAATGAGTTTTCTCCACAGGGTGTCTGGACTCTCCCTTAGAGATAGGGTGAGAAGCTCAGTCATCTGGGAGGGACTCGGAGTAGAGCCGCTGCTTCTCCACATCGAGAGGAGCCAGTTGAGGTGGCTCGGGCATCTGGTTAGGATGCCTCCTGGACGCCTCCCTGGTGAGGTGTTCCGGGCATGTCCCATTGGGAGGAGACCCAGAGGAAGACCCAGGACGCGCTGGAGGGACTATGTTTCTCGGCTGGCCTGGGAACGCCTTGGGATTACCCCAGAGGAGCTGCTCCAAGTGGCTGGGGAGAGGGAAGTCTGGGCCTCCCTACTTAGGCTGCTAACCCCGCGACCCGACCCCGGATAAGCGGAAGAAAATGGATGGATGGATGGATGGATGGATGGATAATTTTATAATACATTAATGTGTCCTGTTCAGCATCTTTGCCATTTTTTTATTGTCTCACACAAAACTCTGTCTAATATCAGACAAGCTCATAACAGAAGCTGAGATCTCAAATTATTACCTGGGGACGTTGTGTTCGCTGACAGAGGCTTTCATATTAAAGACAGTGCAATAACAAATACCTGTAATCAGGATTTTTGGTGAGTAAAATGTTAATAATAATAATAATAATAATAATAATAATGAATTCAATTTATAACGCACTTTTCATTAATGAAAATCTCAAAGTGCTACAAGGAGCAACAGAATTAAATGTCAATAAAACAAATATTAAAACTATAAATATTCCTAAATAATCTTGCAGTTTTAACAGGTTATTTTTTATGCTTTTTTTATGTGTGTCGCAGCTGTACCTGCAGTAGAAGTTTTATAGCCATAAAATAGTTATTGAGGCTTGGATTGATTCAGACGGAGCACTACTGAAGGCCTAGGTGTGAAATGCACGACCCACCACTGAATAGATCTGTACAGAGATCTAGTAGAGCGCGAGAGTTACAGTATTGCACCGAGGTGACAGCGTGCATGAAAAGCTACTCATTCTGTTCAGACCAAAAATCTTTGAGAGCAGTTACAAAGAGCTCAAAGCTAAAGTCTGCAAAAACACAGACATAAAAAAAATTAACAGAAATGTTGCTAAAATCTGTTATGCTCTAGCTTAACATTTACATATCCTAATTGTAACTAAAAGGTAAAAATTGTAAACTCAAAGCTGATAGCTAAAATAACCAAAACCCTATAGCAGAAGATGCAAATTAGCAAACTGGAGCTAACATTAAAACACCAATATTTTAGCACAAAGCAAATCAAACTAAAATTATAAACTATAGAAATTGCATTTCCCGTGAAAATGCGGTGTGTCCTGAGCAAGACAACTAATCACTGCGTTGGATGTATTGTATAGTGGTTAACATAGCTGCCTTCCAAGCAGTTGACCCGGTTCCCTTGTCAGTCTTGTCACTCGGTGCAACATATCACTATGGGAAATTGCGCCCGCGCAGTTTACCTGATGGAATACAATCACGCCTAGATGGCAGGGGCGTCAGCGTTGCGCCAGAGGCCCCGCCCTCTGGGTACTTAAGCCGCTGACGCCCATCCATCGATCTCTTATTGCCCTTCACCTCGCTTAAAACCTGAACTTTGTGGGACTTCTCTGTTGTCGCATTGCTCGATCAGAGGTGAGCTTGCTCCCTACACTGAGCATACAGAGAAATTTTTCCCGCGTACTGCTGGGCTAGCGAAAGCTAGTCATGGAGGCCATGGAGGAGGCCTGCAACGCCTCTGACTTCGTACTCCGCATGATGGGGACAATAGCCATCACACAAGGCAGAGCAATGGCGGAAATGGTTGTCGCCCAACGCCATCTTTGGCTGACTTTATCGGACCTCCCGGAAAACCAGAGGTCCCCCTTCCTCCAGCACCCGATTGAGCCGACGGGACTCTTCGGAGGAGCCCTGGAACGCATCCAGGCCAGGCTGGAACAAAGACGCAAACAGGCGGAAGCCCTCTGCGAGGGGCTGCTGAGGAAAAGTTTTGCACCCCCAAAGGAAGACGTGCATGGCCTCCCATGGAAGAGACCCACTGGCGAGAGTGAGACTTTCCAGTATCGGCCAAGGGCCTCTTCACTGACCCCGTGTGGAAAGCAAATTCGGGCCTGATGAAACGGGACAAATTAATAATTTTACAGGTTGGCCCACCCACGTGGTACGGGAACCTGACCTTCTGAGCCTAGTCTCCACTTGTAAAACACTACGAGGAGTTGGTGACATGTGTGCGCACACTAAACATGACTCGCCTACTGTATGTGTAATCAAAACAAACACTGTTTCATGCATGTACAAAAATAAAAGTACCAAAGCACAGACTGCCCTGGTTCTTGACTCGAGTCCCACTTTCATAAAACACAAACCACGTGCTCAAACTATGAACCGCAGCAAGATACACAAGCTCTGGCTGAGGCAGTCAGATCTCACGATATCTTCTGTTGGGCTGACCAGCCTGCTCGAGAAAGCGCGAGAAGGGTCAAAGGCCACCCCTCGCGCAATCAAACATGACGAGCAGCAATTGGACATGCCCTCCAGGCTCATGGCGCACGCGCAGGCCTGGAGAGCATGTCTACCAAACGAATGGGTCATGACGACTATATGTTGTGGGCTCAAGCTACAGTTCGCTAGGAGACCGCCCCCCTTCACAGGGGTACTGCAATCAAACATTAACCCTGCACGCACACACGTGCTGAGGGAGGAGGTATTGCCGTTGCTGCAGAAGGGAGTAATAAGTTTGGTCCTGAAATGCAAACTACGCTCCGGCCACAACAGCAAGTACTTCCTGGTGCCCAAAAAGGATCATTCCCTGAGACCGATCCTGGATCTCAGGACTCTGAACAAGAGAATAAAAACTTTTAAGTTCAAGATGCTTACACTGTGGCAGGTTCTCCAGTCTGTGAGACCAGGAGACTACGCATGTACAATGGATCTGAAAGATGCCTATTTCCATGTAGGCGTGTGGAGGAAACACAGACATTTTTTCCGGTTTGCTTTCAAGGGAAAAGCTTATGAATTCAAAGTTTTACCCTTCGGTTTAAAGACGGCTCCTCGTACATTTACTAAATGTCTGGATGCAGCCCTGACCCTCCTCAGGAATCAAGGTCTCAGGGTTATGAACTACCTGGATGACCTCCTGATTCTGGCTGGAAGCAGAATACAGGTCCATTCACACTCCTACAGGGTAATCTCTCACCTGGAGTGGCTCAGTTTTGTCATAAACCTACAAAAGAGTAACCTAACTCCATCACGGGTTACCGTATTTCTGGGAGTACAGTTTGACACCGTCCGGTAGAGAGCATGGCTCTCAAAGGAACGAGTTTCCTCAATTCGCCATTGCCTGAAAAAATTTAAACTGGATCAGCGGGTTCCCATGAAAACGTGCCAACACCTTTTAGGCCTCTTGACGGCAGCCATACCCTGTGTGCCACACGCATTGCTGAAAATGCAGGCTCTACAAGTATGGCTAAACCAACAGACACAACCCGCCCTGCTTGGTCGAGCAAGAAAGGTTAGAATAGGTTCAGAGTGCCTGAGAGCTCTGGAAACTTGGAGAGACTTGTCTTTCTTTACGGAAGGGGTCCCGCTGGGTAGGGTGTCATCGTGTGTGGTCATCACGACGGACGCCTCAAAAACAGGATGGGGGGGCGACCTACAAAAATCAGAATGCCCGTGGTCTTTGGAATAAACAGGAAGCGAGATTACATATCAACTTCCTGGAATTGTTGGCCATATTCCTGTCAGTAAAATACTTCTTTGGAAAAGGTCTGATTGCAGGGTAGCATGTCTTGGTGAAATCAGATAACAGGACCACAGTGTCCTTCACCAACAGAGAGGGAGGGACAAGGTCCCGGGGCCTCCTCGGACTGACGCAGAAGATGCTCACGTGGTGTGCTCCAAGAATCTTGTCACTCAGGGCGACTCATGTTCCCGGTGAACTAAATTATGGAGCGGATGCCCTCTCAAGAGGGCCTCTCTTGGCGTCAGAATGGAGCCTGAATCCAGGGGTTGTGGAGCAGGTCTGGTCACGATTTGGGAGAGCCTCAGTGGACTTGTTCGCTTGCAAAGCTAACTCATAGTGTGACCTTTACTTCTCTTTGAAGGAAGCAGATGCACCGTTGGGAACGGATGCTCTGGCACATGACTGGCCAGCAGGGGTGCTGTACTATGCTTTTCCACCTGTCCCTCTGATCGAGGTGACACTGGAATGTGTACGTCAGGGAGCCCTCTCCCTGATACTGATAGCCCCCAGGGGGTCGCAGTAACCGTGGTTCCCGGATTTGATCTCAATGTTATCGGGGATACCATGGCAATTGCCTACTCACAGGGACCTGCTGACTCAGGCACGTGGGCAGCTTCTACACCCACGTCCAGAGTTGTGGCGGCTCTCAGCCTGGCCTCTGAAGGGAACTGGCTGAGGGCCTAAGGCTTTGATTGCTTTATACAAAAACAGCAACAACATACACAAGGGTGTCCCTTGGTGTTTATGTTTGCTTAGGAGACGTTCAATGGAGGGGTTCCTCTCTCCCTTAACGGGTCTCCAACATCAGGATGAGTTACACTTGTCAGTCGTGCCCTTTGTAACATAAAAGGATGAGTATTCACACTAGTGGAGCATGCTTATGCTTATGCATTTCAAATAGTCAGTCATGGCTGCCGGGTGCGGACGTACTGAGGAACGCTCTGCTCTGCAGGAGTCATATTAATTACAAAAACTAAAGCGGATCAATTTGGAAAACTCACTTCTCTCAGCGGGGTTATCACTTCTTTCGCTGGTTCTGAAGACGGCCGAAGTCGGGAGAAACCGAAGGAGAGACGGAGCTTCTGCTACCAGCGTTAGCCCTGTCGGGGGCTAGTGCTTGGCTCGTTTTTTCCTTGTCCGGAGTCGGGTCCGCAGTAGGAGGGCAGCCATCTGGAGACGTTTGGAGCCGTGGTGGGAACGGACTCTTCGTCGCCGGTGGTGGATAGACGTCGGCTCTTCGCCTGACGAGCTACAGGAGCTAACGTTAGCTAACGAGCTAACATATGCGGCTAGGCTTTGGGTGTGGAGGCGGTTCTTGGCGGATGACGACGGATGACAACGCGGAAAGGCTGCTGACCCAGATTGCTGGAGTGACGTCACTGGCTGTTTTTGACAGCAGGAGCGCATACTGCAGGAGGAGACTGGAAGCGGACGAAGAGGTCTGTTTCATTCTTTCCAACTGACATTAAGTGGATAATCATATAAAAATGGCAGGAAAATCAAGACGTGAAAAACAAGCTCTGAGTGAACAAAATCCTGATGAACTTGATGAAATTAAGAGATCACTGAACTTTATCAGCTCAGAAATTACAACAATTACAGCTCAACAAAAGCTCCTGATGGGTTTGTTTGATGATATCAAACAACTGAAGTCAGAAATAAGTCTGAAAGACAAAAAAATTTCAGATTTAGAACTAAAAATTGACGATTTGGAACAAAACGCAAGACAGGAAAATCTGGTAATTACTGGCTTGGAAATAAAAAATAGATTGTACTCTAAAGTCACAAAAAATGAAGGAATAACGGAGGATTCATCACCTGAAGAAAAGAAGACTCTAGAAGACCAAGTGGTGTCCTTTCTTCAGGACAAGGACATTGATATTGACCATGAGGACATTTCTATGTGTCATACTATACCCAGTAAAACTGGTAATCTTAAACCAGTAGTAGTTGTGAGGTTCATCAGTAGGAAAATTAAAAATAGAGTAATCATGCAGGCAAAAAAAAAATTAAGAGGAACAAGAATCTACATAAATGAACACTTAACAAAAAGAAATGGTATTATTGCAAAGGAAGCCAGAAAGCTAAGAGAACAAAATAAAATAGTAGCAACATGGACGAAAAATGGAAAAATCTGGATCAAAGTGCAAGAAGATTCACCACCGAAAGTAATACAGGATTTATCTGACTTGGAAAAGCTCAAGACATAAACAAGTTATGCTCAAGATTCACTCTTTCATAAACATACATCAAAAATTCTATAAAGTTAACACCGTGAAGAATAATTACACAAACTCATGATGCCGTATGATAAATCGGACCTTAAAATATATGATGCAGATGAAGAAATAGAAAACAATGTACTGCCATTATTTAACAAAAGTAATTATTATGACGATATTCAATTTAATGATATAAAGATACAGGATGAAAGCATCTCCATTATTCACATTAACTGTAGAAGTATTAATGCTAGTTTAATGAGGATAACTGAATATTTAAAAAATCTAAACAAAACCTTTTCAATCATAGCACTCTCTGAAACATGGCTAACTGATGACAATATCGATAATGCTTTTATAGAAGGTTATGAACTATATTACAAAAACAGACACAAAAAAAAGGGTGGAGGAGTAGCTCTATTTGCTAAAAATGGAATCAAATGTAAACAAATTGATGCTATGTCTATAGCTGTAGACAATTTAATGGAAATGGCAACTATCGAAATAATAAATAAAAATGACAAAAATTTAATAATAAGTTGTGTATATCGTGCACCAGGGTCAAACATAGAGTCATTTACTGACAAAATCCTGGAGTTGTTTGGAAAGAGAGTTAACAAAACTGTCTTTTTATGTGGTGACTTTAACATCGATCTGGGTAATTCAGAAGACTCTAATGTTAGTGCATTTGTTAATGCAATGTGTAGTCTGACCTTGTTTCCCTTGATATCAAATCCGACCAGAATAACAACTCATAGCAAAACAATAATTGACAATATCTTCACGAACTTGACTGATGAAAATAATATAAGTGGTATTTTAGAAACTGATCTCAGTGACCATTTGCCAGTTTTTACGATTTGTAAAATGGAAAATAATTTCAGAAATACAATAAAAAGACCAAAATATAAAATAAGCACGACAAAAAGAGCAATAGAAAATTTAAAAAAAGATTTAAAAAAACAAAATTGGAATGGTGTGTATGTGGATGACGTAAACAAATCATATGATGAGTTTATGACTATCTTGGATACCCTGTACAAAAAAAATTGTGTGCAGAAAAATTCCACGCAAAAACGCAATGTTGATCAACCATGGATGACAACTGGACTAAGGAACGCATGTAAGAAAAAGAACCATTTGTATTCTTGTTTCCTGAAAACAAGAACCCCTGAGGCAGAAATCAAATATAAAAGGTATAAAAACAAATTAACAGGAATTATAAAAAAACAGAAAAAGGAATATTATAGTAAATTGCTACAAAACACACGTGGGGATATGAGAGCTACTTGGAATGTAATGAACAGTGTCTTAAACAAACACAAAAAAGAAACGTGTATGTCCAATTGTTTTGTGAATGAAAATGATGTAATGCTAAATGAAAATGAAGTTGCAAATGGATTCAATGATTACTTTGTAAACGTTGGATCAAATCTTGCAAAAACAATTTCCAAAGTGGACAAGGACGTGTGTTACTTAATTAAAGGTTGTGAAAATACAATGTTTCTAAAAGGGACGGATAAAGATGAAATAATCATGATAGTCAAAAAAATTTCGGATAAAAGGTCTAGAGACTGGTGTGACATGGATATGATGGTTGTCAAGGACATAATAACTGATTTAATTGATCCATTCACTTACATTTGTAATCTGTCTTTCACTACGGGCACATTTCCTGATAAAATGAAAGTAGCTAAGGTAGTCCCTATTTTCAAATGTGGTGATAGGGGCAACTTCAGCAATTATAGGCCAATATCATTGCTCCCACAGTTTTCAAAAATTCTTGAAAAAATTTTTTCAGTCAGATTAGACGATTTTCTAAAAAAGTACAACATTCTAAGTGATAGTCAGTATGGGTTTCGATCACAATATTCAACATCAATGGCCTTAATGGAATTTATGGAACATATCACCACAGCTACTGACAATAAACAGCATTGTATGAGTGTATTTGTTGATTTAAGGAAGGCTTTCGACACTATTGATAATAATGGTGGTGAGCCCATGGGAAGGGGGACCCACGTCTCCTCTTCGGGCTGTGCCGGGCCGGGTTCCATGGGTAAAATCCCGGCCACCAGGCGCTCGCCAACGTGCCCCACCTCCGGGCCTGGCTCCAGAGTGAGGCCCCGGTGACCCGCGTCCGGGCGAGGGAACATTCTGTCCAATTATTGTACTCATCAAAGTGCTTTATAACACAATATGTGCCTCATTCATCAATTCATACAGCGCTCTAATAGATCCAGTGGTGTGCCCTCAAGGCCTGCAAGGCCTTCTCTGCTGGTCTTAAAATTATTTAAAATAAAAAATAAAAAATTTAAAAATAAATTTAAAAATTAAATATATATATTTTTTAATATTTATTATATTTTGTCCATGAATACGTATTACATAATTCCAAATAATCTGTCCACTTCCTTTCATTGCTAACCCCCTGGTTGCGCTGCATCCAGACGTATTTTCATATTTAAGCATTTAACCAATCACATTTCAGCCACTATTTGTTGCCAGGGTCAAAGAAATCTGCCTGGAGGCCTTCACATTCAGTTCTGCAAGTCCTGCAGCACTGTCGACCAAGCTGTTGCTTCAACCAATCAGATTTTGAGTTGGCGACACCTATGTCTATGGGCGACACCAAAAGCCTTCTCTGCAACACTTACGTTTTCTGTACGCCGTTCGGAAACGTCAGCGTGTTCACACGCTTTGATTGGACAGTCAATGTGTGACGTCACGTCCGCAGAGCGGAAGCTAATGGCTAATGGCTAATCGGGCTGTCCACTAAAATAAGCTTTTTCACAATTTTTTTTTTTTAGAATCTAAGTAGGTTTTAACAGTTTTGCAATGGTCCAAACTTGCTGTGTTATTGGATGTAATGTCCGGTCACACGACCGGAAAGGTAAAAAGATAGAAAACGGACTTTCTGTTTACTGTGAAAATGAATTCGTTAAAAATACATATTTAAAATGACGTATTGTGTATTGTATTAGTTAGAAAATTAGAAAGAGTTAGTCATTTTGTACTGTTGGTGGAAGATTATTATTGTTTAATCTGATTAGAAAGAGTAAGTCATTTTGTACTGTTGGTGGAAGATTATTATAGTTTAATCTGATTGTTTGAAAAAAGGGGCAGATATTTATTCTTCTTTCTGCTACCTTTCATTTTTTTAATATATTTTTTACTTTATCATTTATGGGATTGTCTTGTATTGTGTTTCTTTTGTAAAAAAAATGAACAAATTTAATAAACATAAACATAAACTGTTTCCTGCTGGAAACAACACAAAGCAGCTCATGTGTTGGAGGTAACAAAAAGTAGACGAATGGCCATTCTGGTGAGTGTCTAAATTCAAATTGATGAGTTTTGTTATATTATTTATAGATGATCATTGTTTGAATTGATTTTTTGATTGATTTTGTTTTAAGAAGGAGCAGATATGTTAAGATTTTTTTCTTCTGCTACCTTTCATTTTATATCTTGTTTTTTCCCTTTCATATGTCTGTAAATTGTCTTTGTGTTTAAAAAAAACTCACAATTTCAAAGGTTCAACTAACATTTTTTTATTTTTAATTTAATTTTATTTATTCATTTTATAATTTTATAAATTTTACCCAAAGACCCCTATGATGAGTTCAATTAATGGAATCAATGTTCCCTCGCCCGGACGCGGGTCACCGGGGCCCCACTCTGGAGCCAGGCCCGGAGGTGGGGCACGTTGGCAAGCGCCTGGTGGCCGGGCTTTTACCCATGGAGCTCGGCCGGGCACAGCCCGAAGAGGAGACGTGGGTCCCCCTTCCCATGGGTTCACCACCTATGGGAGGGGCCAAAGGGGTCGGGTGCAATGTGGGATGGGTGGTGGCAGAGGGCGGGGACCCTGGCGGTCTGATCCTTGGCTACAGAAGCTGGCCATTGAGACATGGAATGTCACCTCTCTGGTGGGGAAGGAGCCTGAGCTAGTGTGTGAGGCTGAGAGGTTCCGGCTAGAAATAGTCGGACTCACCTCAACACATGGCTCTGGCTCTGGAACCAGTTTCCTTGAGAGGGGTTGGTCACTCTTCCACTCTGGAGTTGCCCCTGGTGAGAGGCGCCGAGCAGGAGTGGGCATACTTGTTGCCCCCCATCTTGGTGCCTGTACGTTGGGGTTCACCCCGGTGAACGAGAGGGTAGCCTCCCTTCGCCTACGTGTGGGGGGACGGGCTCTGACTGTTGTTTGTGCCTATGCGCCAAACGGCAGCTCAGATTACCCACCCTTTTTGGAGTCCTTGGAGGGGGTATTGGAGAGTGCGCCTCCTGGGGACTCCCTTGTTCTACTGGGGGACTTCAACGCTCACGTGGGCAATGACAGTGAGACCTGGAGGGGTGTGGTTGGGAGGAACGGCCCCCCTGATCTGAACCCGAGTGGTGTTCTGTTGTTGGACTTCTGTGCTCGTCATGGATTGTCCATAACGAACACCATGTTCAGGCATAAGGGTGTACATATGTGCTCTTGGCACCAGGACACCCTAGGTCGCAGTTCGATGATCGACTTTGTTGTCGTCTCATCTGATCTGCGGCCGCATGTCCTGGACACTCGGGTGAAGAGAGGGGCGGAGCTGTCAACTGACCACTACCTGGTGGTGAGTTGGCTCCGATGGTGGGGGAGGATGCCGGTCAGACCTGGCAGACCCAAACGTATTGTGAGGGTCTGCTGGGAACGTCTGGCAGAGTCTCCCGTAAGACGGAGCTTTAACTCCCACCTCCGGGAGAGCTTTGAACACGTTCCGAGGGAGGCGGGGGACATTGAGTCCGAGTGGGCCATGTTCCGCGCCTCTATTGTCGAGGCAGCTTATCAGAGTTGTGGCCGCAAGGTTGTTGGTGCCTGTCGTGGTGGCAACCCTCGAACCCGGTGGTGGACACCGGCGGTGAGGGATGCTGTCATGCTGAAGAAGGAGTCCTATTGGGCCTTTTTGGCCTGTGGGACCCCGGAAGCAGCAGATAGGTACCGACAGTCCAAGCGGCATGCGGCTCGGGTGGTTGCTGAGGCAAAAACTCGGGCGTGGGAGGAGTTCGGAGAGGCCATGGAGAATGACTTCCGTACGGCTTCGAGGCGATTCTGGTCCACCATCCGGCGTCTCAGGGGGGGAAAGCGGTACGCGACCAACACCATTTATGGTGGGGATGGCGTGCTGTTGACCTCAACTCGGGATGTTGTGAGTCGGTGGGCGGAATACTTCGAAGACCTCCTCAATCCTACTGGCACGTCTTCCACTGAGGAAGCGGAGCCTGGGGACTTTGGGTCGGGCTCTCCAATCTCTGGTGCTGAGGTCGCCGAGGTGGTTAAAAAGCTCTGCGGTGGCAGGGCTCCGGGGGTGGATGAGATTCGCCCTGAGTTCCTTAGGGCTCTGGATGTTGTGGGGTTGTGTTGGCTTACGCGACTCTGCAATATTGCGTGGACATCGGGGGCAGTTCCCTTGGATTGGCAGACTGGGGTGGTGGTTCCTCTATTCAAAAAGGGGGACCGTAGGGTGTGTTCCAACTATAGGGGGATCACACTCTTAAGCCTCCCTGGTAAGGTCTATTCAGGGGTTCTGGAGAGGAGGGTCCGTCGGATAGTCGAACCTCGGATTCAGGAGGAGCAGTGTGGTTTTCGTGCTGGTCGTGGAACACTGGACCAGCTCTACACCCTCAGCAGGGTCCTGGAGGGCGCGTGGGAGTTTGCCCAACCAGTTTACATGTGCTTTGTGGACTTGGAAAAGGCATTCGACCGCGTCCCTCGGGGGGTTCTGTGGGGGGTACTCCGGGAGTATGGGGTACCAGGCCCATTGATATGGGCTGTTAGGTCCCTGTACAACCGGTGTCAGAGCTTGGTCCGCATTGCCGGCAGTAAGTCAGGCTCGTTTCCAGTGAGAGTTGGACTCCGCCAAGGTTGCCCTTTGTCACCGATTCTGTTCATAACTTTTATGGACAGAATTTCTAGGTGCAGCCAAGGTGTTGAGAGGATCCGTTTTGGTGGCCTTAGAATCGCTTCTCTGTTTTTTGCAGATGATATGGTCCTATTGGCTTCATCAGATCGTGATCTACAGCTTTCGCTGGAGCGGTTTGCAGCCGAGTGTGATGCGGCCGGGATGAGGATCAGTTCCTCCAAATCCGAGGCCATGGTCTTGAGCCGGAAAAGGGTAGCATGCCCTCTCCGGGTCGGGGAGGAGGTCCTGCCCCAAGTGGAGGAGTTTAAGTATCTCGGGTCTTGTTCACGAATGAGGGAAAACTGGAGCGTGAGATCGATAGACGGATAGGTGCAGCGTCCGCAGTGAAGCGGGCGCTGTACCGGTCTGTCGTGGTGAAGAGAGAGCTGAGTCGAAAGGCAAAGCTCTCAATTTACCGATCGATCTACGTTCCCACCCTCATCTATGGTCATGAGCTTTGGGTTGTGACCGAAAGAACGAGATCTCGGATACAAGCGACTGAAATGAGTTTTCTCCGCAGGGTGTCTGGACTCTCCCTTAGAGATAGGGTGAGAAGCTCAGTCATCTGGGAGGGACTCGGAGTAGAGCCGCTGCTTCTCCACATCGAGAGGAGCCAGTTGAGGTGGCTCGGGCATCTGGTTAGGATGCCTCCTGGACGCCTCCCTGGTGAGGTGTTCCGGGCATGTCCCACTGGGAGGAGACCCAGAGGAAGACCCAGGACACGCTGGAGGGACTATGTTTCTCGGCTGGCCTGGGAACGCCTTGGGATTCCCCCAGAGGAGCTGCTCCAAGTGGCTGGGGAGAGGGAAGTCTGGGCCTCCCTACTTAGGCTGCTAACCCCGCGACCCGACCCCGGATAAGCGGAAGAAAATGGATGGATGGATGGATGGATGGATGGATGGATGGATAATTTTATAATACATTAATGTGTCCTGTTCAGCATCTTTGCCATTTTTTTATTGTCTCACACAAAACTCTGTCTAATATCAGACAAGCTCATAACAGAAGCTGAGATCTCAAATTATTACCTGGGGACGTTGTGTTCGCTGACAGAGGCTTTCATATTAAAGACAGTGCAATAACAAATACCTGTAATCAGGATTTTTGGTGAGTAAAATGTTAATAATAATAATAATAATAATAATAATGAATTCAATTTATAACGCACTTTTCATTAATGAAAATCTCAAAGTGCTACAAGGAGCAACAGAATTAAATGTCAATAAAACAAATATTAAAACTATAAATATTCCTAAATAATCTTGCAGTTTTAACAGGTTATTTTTTATGCTTTTTTTATGTGTGTCGCAGCTGTACCTGCAGTAGAAGTTTTATAGCCATAAAATAGTTATTGAGGCTTGGATTGATTCAGACGGAGCACTACTGAAGGCCTAGGTGTGAAATGCACGACCCACCACTGAATAGATCTGTACAGAGATCTAGTAGAGCGCGAGAGTTACAGTATTGCACCGAGGTGACAGCGTGCATGAAAAGCTACTCATTCTGTTCAGACCAAAAATCTTTGAGAGCAGTTACAAAGAGCTCAAAGCTAAAGTCTGCAAAAACACAGACATAAAAAAAATTAACAGAAATGTTGCTAAAATCTGTTATGCTCTAGCTTAACATTTACATATCCTAATTGTAACTAAAAGGTAAAAATTGTAAACTCAAAGCTGATAGCTAAAATAACCAAAACCCTATAGCAGAAGATGCAAATTAGCAAACTGGAGCTAACATTAAAACACCAATATTTTAGCACAAAGCAAATCAAACTAAAATTATAAACTATAGAAATTGCATTTCCCGTGAAAATGCGGTGTGTCCTGAGCAAGACAACTAATCACTGCGTTGGATGTATTGTATAGTGGTTAACATAGCTGCCTTCCAAGCAGTTGACCCGGTTCCCTTGTCAGTCTTGTCACTCGGTGCAACATATCACTATGGGAAATTGCGCCCGCGCAGTTTACCTGATGGAATACAATCACGCCTAGATGGCAGGGGCGTCAGCGTTGCGCCAGAGGCCCCGCCCTCTGGGTACTTAAGCCGCTGACGCCCATCCATCGATCTCTTATTGCCCTTCACCTCGCTTAAAACCTGAACTTTGTGGGACTTCTCTGTTGTCGCATTGCTCGATCAGAGGTGAGCTTGCTCCCTACACTGAGCATACAGAGAAATTTTTCCCGCGTACTGCTGGGCTAGCGAAAGCTAGTCATGGAGGCCATGGAGGAGGCCTGCAACGCCTCTGACTTCGTACTCCGCATGATGGGGACAATAGCCATCACACAAGGCAGAGCAATGGCGGAAATGGTTGTCGCCCAACGCCATCTTTGGCTGACTTTATCGGACCTCCCGGAAAACCAGAGGTCCCCCTTCCTCCAGCACCCGATTGAGCCGACGGGACTCTTCGGAGGAGCCCTGGAACGCATCCAGGCCAGGCTGGAACAAAGACGCAAACAGGCGGAAGCCCTCTGCGAGGGGCTGCTGAGGAAAAGTTTTGCACCCCCAAAGGAAGACGTGCATGGCCTCCCATGGAAGAGACCCACTGGCGAGAGTGAGACTTTCCAGTATCGGCCAAGGGCCTCTTCACTGACCCCGTGTGGAAAGCAAATTCGGGCCTGATGAAACGGGACAAATTAATAATTTTACAGGTTGGCCCACCCACGTGGTACGGGAACCTGACCTTCTGAGCCTAGTCTCCACTTGTAAAACACTACGAGGAGTTGGTGACATGTGTGCGCACACTAAACATGACTCGCCTACTGTATGTGTAATCAAAACAAACACTGTTTCATGCATGTACAAAAATAAAAGTACCAAAGCACAGACTGCCCTGGTTCTTGACTCGAGTCCCACTTTCATAAAACACAAACCACGTGCTCAAACTATGAACCGCAGCAAGATACACAAGCTCTGGCTGAGGCAGTCAGATCTCACGATATCTTCTGTTGGGCTGACCAGCCTGCTCGAGAAAGCGCGAGAAGGGTCAAAGGCCACCCCTCGCGCAATCAAACATGACGAGCAGCAATTGGACATGCCCTCCAGGCTCATGGCGCACGCGCAGGCCTGGAGAGCATGTCTACCAAACGAATGGGTCATGACGACTATATGTTGTGGGCTCAAGCTACAGTTCGCTAGGAGACCGCCCCCCTTCACAGGGGTACTGCAATCAAACATTAACCCTGCACGCACACACGTGCTGAGGGAGGAGGTATTGCCGATGCTGCAGAAGGGAGTAATAAGTTTGGTCCTGAAATGCAAACTACGCTCCGGCCACTACAGCAAGTACTTCCTGGTGCCCAAAAAGGATCATTCCCTGAGACCGATCCTGGATCTCAGGACTCTGAACAAGAGAATAAAAACTTTTAACACTGGAAATCCCAGGATATTTAAATCAGTACAATCTTTACCAGAGCCCAGCCAAATGGCTCTTTTTTTTAGGAATTTGTAATCCTTGAGTAAGCATGCCTGGAGACTTTTTCCTTCTATGTAAATGTGAAGGCTTTTGTAGTAGGAGAATGCATTTGGGGGGGATATGCTGGGGGACTTGTGTCCATTGTTTGCTAAAGAATGGCAAACATTCCAATCTAATTGGCTTGGCTGATGGCGCTTGTAACAGATTCACATGTGGAAAATGTTATGCAGAGACAGGTTGTGTTCTGACATACTGTAAGTGTGATTTTATACAGTACTTACATATACATAAAAAATATATATATATACTGTATATATATACATATCTATACATATATATATATATATATATATATATATATATATATACATTATATATATATATATATATACATTTATATATATATATATATA
>JBBPBX010047921.1:0-18376 GCA_038048925.1 Garcialebias charrua | reverse complement strand
GCGCAACAGAAAAGGACCGGTCTCCCCATTGTTTGTACCTTGAGCGAGGCACCTCCAGCAGGTGTTGACTGGCAGATCGTAAAGCTCTGCTGGGCTGATGGACTTTCAAAAGTTCTGAGATGTACAGAGGTGCAAGTCCATTCAGAGCTTTGAAAACAAACAGCAGCAGCTTGAACTGTATCCTGAACTGAACCGGGAGCCAGTGTAGAGAGGACAGGACAGGAGTGATGTGTTCATATTTTCGTGTGTTGGTCAAAAAGCGGGCGGCAGAGTTCTGTACAAGCTGTAAACGGGAGATGGAGGATTGATTAATACCAACATACAAAGCATTACAATAGTCAAGTCTGGAGGTCACAAAGGCATGGATGGCCTTCTCCAGATCACCACGGCTGAGAAATGACTTGACTTTAGAGAGCAGACGGAGCTGAAAGAAGCTGGTCTTGACAACAGAACTGATCTGTTTATCAAGCTTTAAGTTGGAGTCAAGCTGCACTCCAAGATTTCTGACCACCGGGTTGAAGTGGGGGAGGGGAAAACCAAAACTGGGACTGGGAAGGATGTTGCTGGTGTCATCATGTGCACCAAATAAAATGCATTCAGTTTAATCTGTGTTTAGGTGGAGGAAGTTTTGAGAGAGCCAGTGCTTAAAGGACATGACCCACCGGGTTTTCAAATTACATCGCCATTAATATTTAGTAGTTAATTAAATAATGAAACAGGAGCGTTTATTTATATTGTAGAGAAATAACGCTAAATGTGTTATTTCATGTTTTTTAGCAGTTTTTAGCAGCAGCTCCGGGAAAATCCGCCCCTCTCCATATATGGGCATTGACGTCACTGAAGTTTCCGCCTTGAATGCATGCAGAGTTATAACAAGCATGCATCAACGTAGCTTCATTATTGCAGCGGGCGTGTTATATCTTATTAAAAAGTTCTAAAAAATAAATAAACACATGGAGCGCTGGTCCTGAACCCACAACTGCACCAGGAAATATTTAGAGGTTGCGCATCCACGTAGGACACTATTTAATTCGCTCGCGACAAATTCATTAATTTCCTCATGAAGCCGGCTTGGCTTTTTATTCTCTCCCCGTGACTTGTCAATCAATTCAGTGACAGGTCGGGAGTGCAGAATTAAAAGGCGTGCTCAGAGCTCCGCTGACCCCGCAAGGCTGGGATACGGAGCCAGAGCCCTGAGTCGGCACCACAGAGGAACTTCAAAGGTGACCAGCGGAACGCAGAGCCGGGGAGAAGACGCGCGGCTGGCTCCTCTGAGGCTCATGGGCAGAGGAGCGAGTGAGAGCAGCAACAGCTTTAACCGCAGCGGTGTTATTTCTTATTAAAAAAGTTCTAAAAAATAAATAAAAACAGAGCGCAGCTCCAAAAGAGGCGTGGAGCAGAGCTGAATTGGACCGCAACGTATTTATTGTGGGTCAGACGTGTACAAGTTGTCGTGTCATTTTTAATATTTCCTCAGTAATATGATGTCTCCCTCCAGCGCGTCTGTCCCACAATAAATACAGAGGACAGCTGATGTCTCCCTGCAGCGTGCGCTGGAGGTGTGTGTGCACCTCCTCCGCTCAGAGAGAGGGAAAAAAAGCGAAACATTTTAATATTCCCTTGTTAATAAATCTAACTGTTGATTAATCCTGTGGTCGCACACTGATGTCTATCATATTCTGAGCGCGGATCCGAGGCTCTCACTCTCATAAACCTCCATCGCGAACTCACTCCTGCCTTCTGAGAGGAGCCTGTATTGATGTCACTCTGGACTTCGGCAATCTTCGGACGGGTTTCTGGAGTTTTCCGGTACTACGTTTAAATTTTTTTTTTTTATACTCGCCTGGCCCAAATGCAAAAATGAAAATAGACATCATATTCTACTACAGTAATTGTCCAATATGGTGAATTGTTACTGTCACGGTGGGTGTTGTCCTTTAATGTCATTTAAGCAGTTGACAATAGTGTTTGAATTGGGTGAGGGGTTGGGAGTGACTGGCAGATAGATTTGTAAATTGTCTGAATACATATGAAAAGACAGATTATGACGTGCAATGACTGATCCTAATGGCAGCATGTAAAGAGAGAAGAGGACTGGCCCCAGAATGGATCCCTGTGGTACGCCAGAGGTGAGAGGGGTTGATGAAAACCTGCTGAGAGGTCTAACATCACCAGCAGAACAGGCTTTTTTGCATCCAGAGACAGAAGAATGTCACTCTGCACTTTGAGCAGTGCAGATTCAGTACTGTGACAAGCTCGAAAACCTGACTGAAATTTTTCAAACAGGTTGTTGAGCTCTAGAAAAGATTGAAGTTGAATAAAAACAATCTTTTCCAGGACCTTTGATAGAAATGACAGATGGGAAACTGGTCTGAAATTAGAGAGAGCTGTAGGATCTAGGCCTGGTTTTTTGAGAAGAGGCCTGACCACAGCGTGTTTGAAAGCAGATGGCACAAAACCTGAAGATAGACAGCTGTTAATGAATGACAAAACACAAGGACCAATTACATCAAAGGATTGTTTGAACATTTTAGAGGGAATGATGTCCAGAGAACAGTTTGTTGGTTTCATCTGCTGAACCACCTTGATGAGGTGAGGCAGTGAAACCAGGTTGAACTCGTCAAAAACAGCTGTGGTTATTGCAGACGCACATGACTGGACAGTGTTGGATGGACTGACAACCAGACTGACAACGTGTATTACCAGGCAGGAGTGTGTATTAACAGGCAGAAGTATGTTTTAACAGGCGGCAGGCATGTGTAATAACAGGCAGGAAGGTGTGTTTACAGGCAGGAGTGTGTATTAAGAGGCAGGAATGTGTGTTTACAGGTAGGAGTGTGTATTAACAGGCAGGAGTGTGTATTAATAGGCAGGAGTGTGTATTAACAGGCAGACGTATGTTTTAACAGGCAGGAGTATGTATTAACAGGAAGGAGTGTGTGTTTACAGGCAGGAGTGTGTATTAACAGGCAGGAGTGTGTATTAACAGGCAGACATATGTTTTAACAAGCAGGAGTATGTATTAACAGGCAGGAGTATGTGTTTACAGGCAGGAGTGTGTATTAATAGGCAGGAGTGTGTATTAACAGGCAGACGTATGTTTTAACAGGCAGGAGTGTGTATTAACAGGCAGACATATGTTTTAACAGGCAGGAGTATGTATTAACAGGCAGGAGAGTGTGTTTACAGGCAGGAGTGTGTATTAATAGGCAGGAGTGTGTATTAACAGGCAGACGTATGTTTTAACAGGCAGGAGTATGTATTAACAGGCAGGAGTGTGTGTTTACAGGCAGGAGTGTGTGTTAACAGGCAGGAGTGTGTTTTAATAGGCAGGAGTGTGTATTAACAGGCAGAAGTATGTTTTAACAGGCAGGAGTATGTATTAACAGGCAGGAGTGTGTGTTTACAGGCAGGAGTGTGTATTAACAGGCAGGAGTGTGTATTAACAGGCAGGAGTGTGTATTAACAGGCAGGAGTGTGTGTTTACAGGCAGGAGTGTGTATTAACAGGCAGGATTGTGTGTTTACAAGCAGGAGTGTGTATTAACAGGCAGGAGTGTGTATTAACAGGCAGGAGTGTGTGTTTACAGGCAGGAGTGTGTATTAACAGGCAGGATTGTGTGTTTACAAGCAGGAGTGTGGTGTGCAGTGTGCTCTTCCCCTCTTTCCTCTTCTAAAACAAATATTAAATCTCACACTTCCTCATCAAAGTCCTCACTCTGTCACAAACTCAGTTTATATTTCTCTTCTCTGCCTCTTCTTGCAGAAAATTCTGACCCTACAGTTCCATTCACTTCTGGGTTCACGTCTCCATCCAGCACTTCAAACAGATCAAATCTCTCAAATGTCATGACTCACTCCTGCTCTCTGTCTCTATCACCACTGGTTTAGTCACAAATCAACACAAAAACAATTAAAAAAAAATAAAATCAGTTTGTGTTACTTTTCAAATACTGTGACAAAACAAACATACTTATTTTTATAATGTACTTTATCACTGTATTGTAAGAATCTACAACTAATATTATATCCTTAAAAAAAAAGGTTTACAAATGTTTATTGTGCATACAAGGTAGTGACTTGGTCTGAAATGTTTAATATAACAACTCTACATAGGTGGCAGATTTGGCTCACTATTTGGCAAGAAACTGGTCAGTGTTATTTCTCTTTCACCTGTAATTAATGCATAATAACCAATTGTTAACGATTTATAAAGTGCTTATAGAGGAATTAATAATGAATCCATAAATTATTTATTAGCATCTATAAGGGGAGCCTTATTGTTAAGTGGTACAAAAATTGAGACCTACAATAAGAATTTGAGAATTATTTTTGCCTGGAAGAATGAAAAAAAACAAAACAAAAAAAAACTATACAAAATAAAGATGAATATTTCTTGAAGAAGCCGCTGCTGTATTTCTTCACAAAATGAAAAATAAGGTTAAAGAACAAAAGTTAAGATTAGGGTTTCATTCAGTAATTTCATATTAACTTATAAAGTCAATAACATAATCAAACGTTCAAACATTACTACCACGACCCCTGCTGCTGCTGCTCAGAACCCCCTGAACTCTAAAACCTGAGGTTTGCTTCCGTGCCTCTGACCAGCAGCATGTAGTAAACTCATTTCAAATCAAGGGGCTGGAAGTCTTCCTCACCCAGCAGAGGAGGCAGCCAGTTGATGTTGGCCTCGCAGTGAGAGTCCAGGAAGGTGATGACCTCGCCTTTAGCCATGGAGGCCCCGAGCAGCCGGGTCCTGATCAGACCCTCCCTCTTCTTGGTCCTTAAGATGCGAACCTTTGGCAAATGCACCATGTACTCCTCCAGCGACGCCTTCAGGTGCTCTGAAACGAGAAGAGGAAGCAGAAATCATGAGATCAGGTCAAAGAAGATGATTTCTAATGTTTGTCTTATAACATACTTGTTCTCCAGTAGGCCTCTACATCAGCACTCATATTTTTTTTTATTTTTTTTACTCATTTTATAAATAAATACATAACAATTGACAGTATATGTTATTAGAAGAAAAAAAAAGAAAGGTAGCAGATGAAGAAAAAAATCTTATTAAATCTGCTCCTTATTTATCTAATAAACAATTCAAACAAACATTTACTGTAAATAACAAAACAAAGTAAATAACTCACTGAATTGTCAATTCTCATACATTACTCGTTAAAATACATTCATATATATTTCTTTAACAATTCGATTTTGACCAGTCTATTAAATATTGATTTGCTCTGCTCATACAGACTCATGTTCGTGCTGCTGTTTATAATGATGTTTTTCCACTACATTAGGGCTTAGTGTATTACTAGTTGATGTTTTTCTTAGTTAATTCTAGATGTTATTACTGTTCTTTTTTCTTTTTCTTTTTTTTTCTCTTGCATTTGTTGTTGGATGTAACTGGGACCCAGTGTACATAATCTCGTTTTCATCACATGTACCACATGCGGTGCAAATGACAATAAAGACTCTCTGACTCTGACTCTGACTGATTTGGCAAGTTTGTTGTTCCAAGTCATTCCATAATCCAACTCCCTGAATTACGGTAGTTCTTCTTTTCAAACTAGTTCTATACTGTACTGTGGTTTAACAAATACATCTTTCCTTAAGATTGTAACAGCTTGATCTTTTTATAAAATACATTTGGATATTAGTAAAAAATAAATAAAATGGTGACGTTTTGATATCTTAGACAGGATGTCTGCTTGAAGAGAAGAATCCAACAGTGAGAGTTATTAAAATAATTAAATCAATATTATCATATTACTTCAGGCAAAAACCAGCGCTTCTAAAATGATGATGTTTTACAAAACTTCATAAAAAGTCTTGTGCAGCTGACTCCTCTAATGATCTAATCAGTCGATAAAATTACAACATCTGTGAAAACAGTCTGAACACTGAGCGCTGAAACTGAACTAAACGTAAAACCAATCAAAACAATAGATACAACCTAAAACTGTCAAAATAGCAACAACAAAAAAAGTCACAATTACAAATCCCCATTTATTTTGATGAAACCAAAAAGTTTCGCTATCCGAATGGTTAGCAGCTGAAAGTTTGCTGAAGAGGTTAATTTCTGAACGATGTACAAAACGAAACCCCAAAGAGGAAAACAATTGTGTGAGAGCTGACTCGGCATGAAGAAGATCACAACATGGAGGGAACGTTCACCACATGAGCGGTCCGTTTGCAAAATATTAAATAAAAATTATAAATAAATAAAAACAGCAGATATAATGAAACCCAACAGAGCAGAATTCCACTGGAGAAATTCTGAATGAATTCAGAAAGTTGCTGCTGTGAGTGGCTCTTTAGGGTTGCCATGGTAACAACACACTTGTGTCTGTCACTCCCTGGCAGCCAGGTTTACAGTGTTTTACTTAGGAAGAATTCCAGCGTTGAAGAGAGGATCTGAGCTGCTGTGGCCAGAGTGAGCGTTTTGGAACGCTGGGAGCAGCATTTGTGCAGCTGTTGTGAGCAGAGAGACCGTTTTTCTTCATTATTTTGAACTTTTGATGACCATGTGAGTTTTGGTAGTCCTTTTATCGCCTTTCATTTGTTTAGAGGGACTTTTGGTGAGGCAGATCGTCATTTGGGGGATTTCGACGGCCCTGTACAGGGTTGGATCTGCCTGAGAGATGTTTTTTTTTTTTTGGCCAGACTCACCCGGTCCACCTTTCTGTTGTAACTTTTCCTTTTGTGACGCTGGGCCAGAAGAAGGCGCTCCAGACCTGGAGGGAGAAGCCTGTGAAGACCTTGCCTGCAGCCTGCAGCCTGGAGACGTTTAGTTTTAGGTAAATAAAGTTTTTGTTTAAACCTTTTTCCTGTGTCCGGTGTCCATTAAATATGTTTTGACTCTACGGGTTTAAACAAAGCGTCAACGCTGAAGTGCGATGAAAGTCACTGAGAGTTTGGGCGTGAACATTAGACACACTCTTGGGGATTTGAGAGAAAACCAGAATACACACTGGGTGAACAAACACACAAATATCTACATTTTGATATATTAACTGAAGAAGAACTTTAAAGGTGCAGTCTGCAGTTTCTGTAGAACGCAGCACTTAGGAAAATTTTCAACAGGGAAAGCATTCTGATCCCTCCCCCTCAGAGCCATATCTGCTCCCCCTTGCTCTCGCTGAAAATCAGCTCAGTCTCCTTAGCTCCGCCTCCACTACAAGTCCTGTCGCAGCCGCTGTGAAGTTCTGTGTTTATATGTTAATAAAACGTTCTAAAAAATAAAATAAAAACATGGAGCGCTGGTCTAGCACACCATGAAATCTGCAGAGCCTCGCGCAGCCACGTTGAACCTGAGTTTAATTCGCTCGTGACAAATTAATTCATTTCCTCATTGTTTCAGTCATGGAGTCAGCGGAGGAGGAAGCGATCACTTGACTTTTGGCAAAAAAAACAAAAGAAAAGTTCAGATCAGGGATGAAGAAGGGGAATTTAATACGTTTGTGTCACATTCAAAACAGTCCTGCATTGCTTTGCAATCCTTTGAACGAGAACGTGCGCGGCCGCTGGGGATGGGACAGGCGGGTGCGTGGGTTAGGAGCGTGACAAGTGAGAAGCTCTGTTTTTATTGGCTGGTTAACGACGGGTCACTGTGGCTTTTTAGAAATGCTTTTAGTAACACCTGGAGAAGCAAGGGGACTATAGTTTTTTTCAGAGATTACTTTGTCTAACATCAGTCTGCCAGGAGATAGTGACAGAGTGAAGAAATATGTTAAAAATATATTTTTAGAAAACTTACAGGCTGCACTACAGAAACTGCAGACTGCACCTTTAACGTTCTGCAACATGTTCAAACTTTGACTGATGTTCCAGCTGTTGGAGTTGGGGAGCTCCAAACAGGCTCGTTTTGACAAAAATCATGAAGCACTGCTAATAAAAGTTACAGCACATTCAGATGGAATTTGTTATTTGATTTTTTAACTATAGGACTAATAAATCAAAAATTATGACACGAACAGAAGAAAAACAACGATAATAGGGGCGCTTCAACGCCACCCTTAAAAAGGCACAATCAATCTAACCCAACCCATTAACGCACTTTTCCCTCAATATTTCATCAGAGCTGCCTTTGACAGATCAATCCTGCCCCAAATGGAGCCTTTAAATCTTGCTGCTCAGACGCCAACCACATTCTGATGAGTCAATAAACGGAGAAAGTGAAATGTGGAGCTTAAGATTGCCTTCTTTCACCGCCTGGCTGCTGTCATACAGTCCCAAAGCTGTCAACGTCACCCAGCAGCACAACTAAAGACCGACACGCTCAAGGTTTGTAATCCGTTCATCACATTTCATCACGAGAAATCAGCTAATCCCATCAATCATCTGCTAAAGTCTGCACTTGGATGCTCAGCATCTTGGTGAAATGAATATGCCTTTTGATGTCATCTTGATTGGAGAAAAGTCTTAATAAGACGCCATCTGGACCAAAGCATCCGACCAACAACGCTTCCACACAGTCCAGTCCAATGCAGAGACGGATCATCAAATTCATGAAAAGAGACACACACAGGGCTGAAACCATCGTCTGACAGATAACTCTGCTTCAGCTTCTTTTAATTCCTCTGTCTGCTGAAAAAATAAAACCTGTTTAACTGCATCCTAAGCTGCTGTCTACAAAAAGGATGTCCCACTGCCACCCAGCAGTCAAACTGCCTTCAAAAAGTTCAGACAGACTTTTATGTTGTCCAACTCTGAAGCTGGATGTGTGACATGCCAAGATTTAAAGTGCAAAACACTGTCACTGATATTAATAATAACTGGATACTGACGTAGCTTTTCATCTTTTACATGAGCCCTCACATTGACTTTGACCACATATGGTTCTGATTTAGTACTACATATTAAAAAGTCTAGCACCAGGTCCAACTGTCATAAAAAATAAAAAATTCAGATTTGGGCCACTTGGGTCTGCAGTGTGAATGAAAGTTTCCTTGTGTTTGCTATTTGTAAACCTGAAAGCTTTAATTAATTCAACATTTACCACCTACCTTGTGTGTTTCTTCTGCCCCCGCCCCTCAGGTTGAAAACCCTGAGATGAGCAGAGAAGCACACAAGGTAGGTGTTCGCTCTCTAGATGAACCAAGATGGTTCAGATCGAACCAAAAGAGTTCTCACCTAGGTCTCACAGTGGGTGAACTTCGAGAGAAGTTGATGTCTGGGAACCGTGACCCTTTGAAAAGTGGTCTGTCCCGACATGTACCCCCGAGAAGCGGCCCTCCTGCCCCTGCCCCTCGGACTGCACAGTTCGAGACATGCAATGAGTCACACATGCTCCAGATTATGGAAACGGCGCCTCCGCGCGAGGACGTGACTGAGGATTGTGAGTTGTTTGTCAAATGATTTGAATGTTACAGTGGTTGACCAAGCTGACACAACGTGTGACGTTGTCCTTGATGATAACACAAACAACGTTGTTCATCCTGATGAAGCGACGCGCAGCACTGTCTTTTGCAACAACTCAGTGCACACAGTTGACAACAACAACGTCAACACTGACATAAAGGCTGACGGCAAACAAATTGCTGATGATCAGCGTCCTGAAAGTCCAGATGCTGACAGCAAACAAATTGCTGAAAATCCGCATCCTGAAGGTCATGAGGCAGACAGCCATCATGATGCTGACAGCGACGATGATTACACAGACAGAGTCACACGTACACAGAAACGTGTGGAAAAACCTGATCGGTTTCTGTGTAACTTTATAAGAAGGGGGATAGCTAAGAGAGCTTACCTGCCACTCACATTGGAAGGGGTCCTCGCGCAAGAAGCGCTCCTGGTTAGCGGCTCAGACGTGTCTACCATGTCAGCCGAACTGTTTGAGGAGCTAAGGACCGCCGCTAACGATGTTGACAGGCAAATACCCTTTGTGAAATACACTTATGGTGAGCAACAGGGCCTCGCAAAGACGAGAACAACCCTAATAGCCATGGTTCACATGCAGATTGGCGAGATGTCACTATACCACCCGGTATATGTGTCTGAACTTGACTCACTCCGGGCTCCATTTGTGGTTGGCCAAGATTTTATAAATCGCTTTGAAGCGATTATAAATTATGGCAATCAGACAATGTGGGCCACAGTGAGCAGTCCACTGCCATTCGTGGTACCTCCCCAAGGTCAGGACACTGACTGTCTAACAGCAGGTACCGCTGAGGTAAAAAAGGATTCCCCAACCGAGACCACAAACCCGGTAAGTGATCCTTCATGTACAGGTGAGACAGAGGAGACTCAACAATTGGACCAGACTCTGGCCCAACACGAGAACCTCCTCTGCGAGCTGACACCTTCGGCACTCACTGAGCACTACCTACCACCGGTAGAAGAAGGTGTGGTGATCCAAGAGTCCCACACCGATGACGCTGTACTGTCCTGTGGGACAGGTAATTCGGCAAACAGCCAAGCTTTCAGTGAAGTCTTGGTTCAAGGACATCTGAGCCCACAAGGTGACAGTCTACTACACGCTGACAGTCACTTGGACTTCATTGTTACAGATTTTGAGGACCCCTCCTCACACAAAAGGGGGGCAAACTCACACTTCCTACCACAGGTAGAGGACGGTGTAGAGATCCATGGGTCCCACACCGAGGACGCTGTACTGTCCTGTGGGACAGGTAATTCGGCATACAGCCAAGATTTCAGGGAAGTCTTGGTTCGAGGACATCTGAGTCCAGAAGGTGACAGTCTACAACACGCTGACAGTCACTTGGACTCCATTGTTACAGATTTTGAGGACCCCTCCTCGAACAAAAGGGGGGTGAACCCACACTTCCTACCACAGGTAGAGGACGGTGTAGAGATCCAAGGATCACACACCGGGAACGCTGTGCTGTCCTCTGGGACAGGTAATTCGGCTATCAGCCAAGCTTTCAATGAAACCTTGGTTCAAGAGCATTTGAATGTAGAACTACTCAGAGATGACATAGTTCTTACGGACTCAAAGAGCACCTCTTCTGTCATGAATTGGGAAGACGTACATCACAACGACAGTGACACGCCTGCGACGGCGCCGACAGTTGTGACACACCTGCATTACGCAGAAAGAGGTAAACGTACAGAGATACGTTGGCCGAAACCTGTAAGGTTCCTGTACAAGGTTCCCAATAAACTGCGCGAACAGCTTAAACTAAACAAAGGCATCCTAACTCGTGCCCATGGACGGACGTCCACACCTGTGTGCGTGGTCCCTCATGACCACAGGGGGGTGATGTTAGGTCATGCCCATGTCAAGGACAAAGATTTCAATAACCCCACAAACGACAAAGATCTCGCAAACTCACAGACTTCATGGGAAAATAAGGTCGTCCAAGCACAGGATAGTAAATAAACTAAACAGTTTAAACTATACTAGTTGCGAAAAGAAACCGTTCCAACTAGAACTTAGAAACGCTAAGCATAAAACCCACAACAAAAACTAACCTTAACAACCGTTTAAATCTGCAGGATTTAATTGACATCGGTTATAAAGCTAAGAACTGTTTTTCTTGTGTGTGACACGTTGGAATCTGACGACCAGAGTGAGTTTGACGTAGTGAAACGTTGTTTTTAGTTGCTTGATTGCTACTTTTGTGTTATTGAAGTTGTTATTGTTTTCTGAACACTCCCAGCCAAAAGAGGTTTTGATTGTTGATTAGTTGAAGACTTAAATGGATTTTAACTATGCCAACATGCTGTTCATTTTGTTAAAGATCTCAATCTTTGAAGAGTCATTGTAGATCAATACTACTTAAGGTACTATAATCTACACTGACCTCCCAATCATTTAGGTAGAACCGATTCGATCGTTTCTATTCTAGATCTATTCATTTTGATGAGTCTCGCCATAGACTTCAAAATTTATAGGGAATACCAAATCTTGCGTCGTTCGTCTAAAAGACAACAGACATTTAGACCAAACTAGATTTCATTTTTTTATTTTAGTTTAACCTAAACTAAATAATGAATGGAGGAATAGTTTGAATGAAGAGGCCTTCGTTACAGAAGCCCTCCACATTTCTATAGGTATAGATCCCTATTTCTGATTTTTACAGCATTGATCCACCCCTTAATTGGTAATTTTAGCTGATCTAATCCATGATAGCTTACATACCAGGTGCATATAGGTAAGGCTTAATGTAGAATCCCAATCATAAGCCCACCTAAAACCACATAATTGCATGACACATTGAACCAGGGTGGCACCGACTGGAAGCCATCCAGCCTGCAACCTTCGATGTGGGGACCTGCTGATCCAACGTTGGTCTTCAACCTTCATCCAAGGCCCGCCTCCTCTGCTTCAATCGAGGGATCCCCTCTACATGCTGATTAAAAACCATTCTTGCTGATGAAATCAATAACCCCCATCGTTGTGGATTTACCGTTGTGGATTATAAGACTTTGTTTCCAAGGGATCACAGACTCAGTTCTCCATGGGTTAACAGACTATGTTTTCCAAAGGATTAAAAGCTTGCCGCAATGGGATTACCTACGAACAGTATGGAATTTCCAAAAACATTATGGGAGTATAATTTTGAACTTTTTTGACTTTTTTTTTTCCACTTGCTGGATTACATAGAGGTCAGAGACATTCGGTGGTATCCTTTCGTGTTGGAACTCATCTCCAAGGACAGGCGATGACTTCCAAAAAGGGGGACTGTAGTGATACACCTAGCCTCTGATATTTTAGGCTTGACCTTCAAGTACACCTCTCTGCATCTCTCTGGAACTCTAAGTGTTACACCTTCTTGAAGCCCTCAAGGAGACGATTGGACACTTATATTGGTTAACAATTATTATGAATTAATGGACACTAATTAATCAGATTGAACTTTCTCTTTAATGTGTGTTAATTCAGAATTGATCAAACAGTATTTTTGTCATTTCAATGATGATCTGTTACTTGCATGACTTTGACCCTTCTGCTGGTTTATTTCTGCAGAACAAGCAGTCTTTGAATCTAAAGCACAAGGTCAGAGTAAACGTTTAACTTGCAGCTTCTTTTGTGTTGTCTATGAAGTTAGCCATAATATTCTCTGTGCCCACAAGCAGGCCACCTGGCTGTTTATGTAAACAGTTTTCCTGTTGTCCGTCAAGAGACTTTCTGCCTATGGGATCATACTTCCATCTTTTATTTTGTTAACCAGCCTGTAGCCGTTAAGGAGGTGGGTCAGTCCTCACCTCCCCTATAAATGGGCACTTCCTGCATTTTCGTTAGTGTTTGGAGGAGAACGAACTGACAACCTGCTTCTCTCCTCGGGAAAAGCTGGAGACGGCCCGGTCATTGTGTCAAATCGACCCACGTCTCAGCTGGAGTTACAGTAAAGCTTACTGTAACTCGTCACTCACCTTCTGGAAGAATTTGTTTTCTAAAGTTTTATTTTGAAAATCAGTCTGTGCGCTTGACCGTTGTTTCCTGCCGAGGGAGGCGAGTTCCTCGTATCGTGAATCAGCACACTCACGCTGAAGTTCCAACTGGACGGCCACTGGACAAACCCATCCACGTGTGTGTCCACAAACTTCTCCACTCGTGTCTCCAAGAGACGAACCTTCAACAGGTAACGAGCCGTGGTGTGTTTGAACGTGCGGAAGCCCAGCAGCTGCTCGCGTGGGAAAAAGGTGTCACCCAGTCTGGTTCAAAGTAACCAACTTTAGCTTAACTTAGCTTCCAGTACTCCTTCCTCCTATTTCTTATTTTTCATAAGCTATTAATCTGTCAAGTAATGTGCCAACAGTTTAAGTTCCTGACTGTCTGTTTGTTTTAATTTGAATTCTTGTCAACTTAGTTAGTAAATCAGAGCTAATATCGATACAAATGTTTAATGTAATTCTTGTGATAGTTTCAATAAAAGGTCTATTTTCTGGTAGACCAATATAAGTTGAGCCTCTTGTGAAATTACATTTCTGGCTAATCACATCGTCAGATTTATTGATTTATTCTGAAAAAGTTGAGACCCCGTGAATTGGTGGCATGTTTGTGCAGATAAAAGTCTGCTCAGCGATGCGCACCTAAAACTATAGGTAAGTCAGTAAACTGACCTCGTTTGTGTTTAATTACACAAATGGCCTATAGATTTCCTCTACATTTATATAGTCAGGTTAATCCCATTGAGCCTCGAGGACTCATTTACAAGAGATACCTGGTTTCAACAAAGAGTGATGACAACAGCAACAACAATAAACAATCATAAAAGATGCCTACAGATTTTTTTTAACAAGTTAAAGTAAGATGGCAAAAAAGTAGTAAAAACAGCTAGATTATAAGGTGAATGTAGAAAAGTAAAAACAGGAACTTGTCTGCATTAGTTCTTGCCAGGATTCCAACAGATTCTTAAAGCCATTTAGAGAAGTCAAGGTTGAGATCTTCAGATATTTTTGTAAGATATTCAAGGAAACAGGAGCAGAGTAGGAAAAGGTCCTTTTTCAAAGTTCAGTTCTCACTGAGGGAACACTGCAGGTAATGATGTCCTCAGAGTGCATGCTGTAGCTGCACTCACACAGAGACATGTAGGAGATGAAGGCAGCAGACCAAGAAGTGATTTAAAGATGAAAATGTACCAGTGAAAGTCTTCATGAAGTTAATGATGTCCAGTTAACCAGTGAATACAGGGTGCAGTGGTGGGTACAATAATCACAGCCAGTTATGAATCTTAGAGCACCATGATAGACAACATCCAACATCTGTGGACGACCGTGGTGTAGTGGTAATGGCAGTCGACCCCTGATCGGAAGGTTGGAGGTTCGAATCCCGCATCCGCCCACCATGTGTCGTTGTGTCCCTGGGCAAGACACTTAACCCCGAGTTGCTCCCGGTAGGTCTGGATGGCGCCTTGCAAGGCAGGCTACCACTACCGGTGTATGAATGTCTGAATGAATGGGTGGATGGCTGGTATTGTAAAGCGCTTTGGGGCTCCTCACAGGGGGCTGGAAAGCGCTATATAAATAAGCTCCATTTACCATTTACCATCTGCAGGGTGCTTGTAGGAGCATTCATGTAGATAATGTCACCGTAATCAATGGAGGGAAGGAAAGTCACAGATACAAGATGTTTCCTAACATTCAGTGTTAGACATGATCTGTTTCTGAAAAAGAAACCCAGTTTAACTTTCAGTTTCTTTACAGGTTTTCCACGTGGAGTTTAAAGGAGAGCTGTGAATCGACCAAAATACTCAAACATTTATAAGAATCAACAAACTCAATAGGAACACCATTTGAGGATAAAATCAGAGGAAGAACTGCTGGAACCATCTTCCTATTTGAATAATATTAATAATAGTTAATAATAATTACTGTAATAGGATAAAAATAACTTTTTTGCATAAAACCAGAAAAATGGTTTCATATTGTTAAAATATGATATAAAGCAGGTTTGTCTAACTAGAGGTTCTCTACCACAAAAGAAACCTTTCTACACATTCACAAATTAGCTTCTGACTAAAATCCAGCTGCTTTAATGATACAGTCTTCATTAGCACACCTTTTACGTTTCATTTGGCATTTTTGTTGTGCACTTTTATTCTTTCTCTCCATTATTTCTCTCTTTTTTCTATAAATCAACCTTTTTCCCTCCAAGTGTCAGTCCTGTGCAGTCGAGGTGTTAAAGACCCTGCAGCAGTTGGACCACCTGAAGCCTCCACAGATCTCCCTCTAACCTCAGCCTCGCCTCTTCTCCTGGGAGTTATTTCTAACGACAACCAATTGTTTCAAGTCCAACAACATGAAAATCCACCATGGAAAGTGTTTGACTTGAGCAGAACTGTTAAAGCTCATCTCTAAGGGATTTTAAACTACTGTTAAGTTCAATGCAAAAATCATTGACATGTTCCAGTTTTTAGTTGTTTTTTTACACAGTTTTATAATGTAGCTGTTTTTATTTCATTTTATATCACTACTTTAATTTACTTTTCATTTTATATGCTTTATATGACTGTTTAGTGTTGCCTGTAGCTCGTCTGTGTTCTTTGTTTAAATCAGGTCTCTCTTGTAAATGAGTCCTCGACGCTCACTGAGACCAACCTGTAGAAATAAAAGTTGGATGAAAAACAGCAGACAAATGGAATTAGATGTGAACAGTAATGAGGACAGAAGTGACGGATGCTGTCCAACTGTCCACCACTTCGTCCCTAATGTCTCTGCTGAGCAACCCCAGGCTCTTCTTGGGATTTGGTCAGCCCTCTGGGTCTTAAATAAGAACCAATTACGTACTAAACAACTAAAACATGCGCGGTCACACTGATCATATAACCCGCTCATTTTATAACATATAGGCTGTTGTGTCAAATTTGCTTTATAATATTGAGAATAATGGTTCCACTTGTCATCTTTCTGTGGTATTATGTCCCAGGGCATATTATTATCATGCCCCAGTACCGTATGTTTTGATTATGTTGGTTGTCAACCTGGCCACACTGTTAAAAGCACCTTTGAAAGCCCGAATGTAATCAGTATTAATTAGATCACTCTATTGGATGGTGCTTTTGAGCCCGCCTATAAATAGGCTGGTTGCAGAGATCTGGCAGGGTGCGGACATTTGGAGGTTGTGCTTCTCCACCCGCCCCTCGCCACTTGGTTGTCAATCCTGAGGGAGTTATGCATGCTGTGAGCAGGTGCACTCGTGTTGAGCTCTAGTGAACCTAGTACAGGTAGTCCCCGACTTACGAGCGAGTTCCGTTACAACGAGGCGCTCGTAAAGCGAAAATTCGTAACTTGGAACGGCCGCCACGTGTCTCGTAAGTCCGGAATTTCGCTCGTAAGTTGGAACGGTTTTGCTAGCGCGACTACAAACACTCGTTTTTCATCGAAAAACTGCTTACGAGTGCATAAAAATGATCGGAAACGTGTGTCCACATGTTTAGCTAACGAACTGTGGTGAAAAATCACAGAAAAACTCGGTATTTTTTGCGTTTTTTCCAAAAATTCGCCAGCTCGTAAGTCCGGAACCTCGTAGGTCAGAGCGCTCGTAAGTCGGGGACTACCTGTAGCTGGTTTTTGGTTGGCCATGGAGGGCCTATTAGTTTTTACTGGTCTTTGGCTTTGGTTACTGTTTTTATATAGGTTTTTGATCTGGTGAGATAGGTAGTCCTGATTTTGCCTACCGTTACCTTAGGTGGGTGTTTGATCCATTAGTCTGACGCCCATAGGGGGCTTCAACGGCCCTACCTGGGGTTGGCCCCCTATGGTGTCGTTTTATTCTTTTTAGCTGGCTCACCAGGTCCAACTTTCAGTTACTACTTTGTTTTGTTTGGGACACGGGGAACCTGAAGGTGAGCTCCTGTTTTTTTCATCGTTTTACTCCACAGAGGGGAGCTGGCTGCAAACTTTTTAAATGTTGTATCGTGTCCTTTTAAATGTGTTATGTTCATGGCGGATGCAACAGGTATCTTAAAGCTCCACTGACATCATCTTTTAACTTTCCATAAAATGGCACAACATATATATATATATTAAGATTGACCTCTGATCGTTTTTGCTAAAACAATGTTAAATTAATTAAAATTCCTCTCAAAAACAGTTTAAAATTAGCACCTTTTTTTCACATGATAAATACGGGGTTTCCCGTCGCGCGATTATGACGTCACACACAGACTCACGTCAACTGCGCACCTTGTTTACAATGGACAAGATACAAACGCGATCCGTCCAATTTAGCCATTTAAAACTTTATATTTTAGCGGTTTGACTTCAGAGAAGCCAAAGTTATTTCCAGTAAACAGCAGGTTATAATTTTTTTTCAGCTCCTGCTGGTTTTTGGAGACTTTTCACTTCAGGAAGTGCAACAGCTCTGTGAGGACTTGCAGCAGCTGATGGTTGAGAGTCAGAAGGAATTCTACATGTAAATCGTTTCCACAGCACTGAAATGGTAATATATTAGTTAATGTTTCTAATAATTATTCAACATTATTAGTTTGTGTACAAAACAATTTGCACAGATCATGTTGCTTCAATTTGTCAGCTTTGTTATTTAATCCAGTCAACATGTTGAAAATATTTCATATTTATTTTTCTATTTAATTTGGACATCACTTGGTGTTATAGTGGTGTCTCATTAAAATGATGGAAATACATGACATTAGTTTGACCCATTGTCTTAATATACAGTATACTGCATATAATATATACTGTGTGTGTCTGTGTGTTTTATCATCAATTCACAGAAATATCTTCACCTGAAGAGTGGACCCAGGTGGAGGAGAACAAACCTTGATATTGCTAAACAGATGGAGACATCTTCATGATCTGTAGAACATCAGGACTGATGCTGCAGAAGGAATTCTACAACATCTAAATAGTTTCCACAGCACTGAAATGGTAATAATAATAATAATAATTATTCAATTTATAACGCACTTTTCATTACTGAAAATCTCAAAGTGCTACACATATAT
>JBBPBX010047920.1:15675-25959 GCA_038048925.1 Garcialebias charrua | reverse complement strand
TGTTCCTCAGTCTAGTGGTTCTACATTTGATGCTCCTCAACCTCCTTCCTGAGGGGAGTGGGGCAAAAAGTGTGTGTGCAGGGTGAGTGGGGTCTTTCATGATGCAGGTGGCTTTCTTCCTGCATCTGGAGGTGTAAATGTCTGTGATAGAGGGGAGACTGACTCCAACATCTTCTGTGCAGCCTTCACCACTCTCTGCAGAGCTTTTCTTTCCGCAGCTGTGCAGCCTCCATGCCACACATTGATGCTGGAGCACAGGATGCTCTCCACTGCACACCTGTAGAAGGAGGTGAGGACTGGGCTACTCAGACCAGCTCGTCTCAGTCGTCTGAGGAAGTAGAGTCTTTGATGACCTTTCTTGATCAGGCTGGTGGTGTTGTTGGTCCAGCTGAGGTTATTAATATAATAATAATATAATATATTATATATATTATATAATATATAATATAATATATTGTATAATATATATATATATATTATATAATGTATTTGTTTATTGTTATGGCTTTTCTGTGCTGCAATTTTAGTGGACATAAAATTAGAATAATACAGATGCACAATATTGACAATAAATGACTTTGAAGCTTATGTTTTTATTTTTTTATTTTTCTAACCGCGTCACATAAAAAGTACAACTTTATAAATTTAAGAATTTTTAAAAAGATGACTTAATTAAAATTCTGTTCTTCTGTGTTCATGTATAACATACACTTGCACTGAACGTACGTATTTTAGTGCGTGTTAAAAATATGATTTTGTCTATACTTTCGAGTTAGTCTCATTAACTTTTATTGAGAGAATTTATTGAACTGGTACCCAAGTACATGTTTTTTTCTGTCATGATCAAAATTGAATATTGTTTTTTAATAAAATAATGTAATGTGTTGCCTCAGTAACAATGTTAGTTTATGACAAGAAAGTTAATGCTCAATAGTCCAGGTATCAAATCCGATAATTCTCTATCAGGTCATCTGGATAGTTTATTTTTAGTAGAAACGTTTCACCCTCACTCCAGAAGCCCTCTGGAGTGAGGGTGAAACGTTTCTACTAAAAATAAACTGTCCAGATGACCTAATAGAGAATTATCGAATGTTAATTTATGTTTTTTTCACGTTTATATTTTTTTGTTTTAGTATGTCTTCGCTGGACATTCACGACGAGGTTTATGAAAGTGACTTCAATGACATTCAAAATTCTGTGTAAGTAGTATTGGTCAATATTTACTCAAATATTACATGTTGAGTGTCGAAGACTAATCTTCTAATCCCTTTAAATAGTATTGACTGGTCTGAAGACAACATGGACACCACACGAGGACAAACAAGACATTTCCGGAGGAAGAGGAAACCTTTGGGTACGCAGGTTTGGCTGGTGCTCAAGGTTCTGGAGGTGGCAGACCTCCAGGGATGAGGAGGCCGGGTTGGCGCAGAGCGTGTCCGAGCAAAGGAGTCTGCCTCGGACGCACGAGCGGTGAATGGTGGGAGCTCCTCCTGGAGGTGGCAGACCTCCAGGGATGAGGAGGCCGGGTTGGCACGGAGCGTGTCCCAGCAGGGGAGTCTGCCTGGGACACACGAGCCGGCGTTCTCCCTGTCAGGTGTACCAGGACCACAGGCTGTTAGTCTATTTTTGGTTGGAGCACCAGCACCACATATTTTTAGTTGGAGCACCAGCACCACGGAGGTCTGGGCGGCGCAGATCTCTTGTCTTAACCCAGGAAGGGTGCTTACCAGAAGGAAGTAAAAAAAGTTGTAGTGAGCTAAAAAATTAAACGTGTAATTAGCTGGGAAAGCTCAATTTAGCCTAGTGACAGGCAGCTGAGAGACAGCTCTGTTCATCAGGCAGTCGGGACAGTATTACACTTTATTTCATTTTATGTTTATGTTTATTAAATGTTGGTGTTTGGTGTTGGTGAAAACATTTTTTACTTTTATACTACTATGCAAAAACCACTATGCAAAAACTCAGGACAGTATTACACTTTTATTATTTAATTTTATGCTTGTTTATTAAATGTTTTAGTGGGTTAGTGTTTAAATGGTTACTGTTGAACCAAGGGACTGAGAGAAATGCAATTTCAATCCTGTGTATGTCCTGTACATATTGCAGTTCTGCAGTGGTGGAGAAAGTACTCAAACACTGTACTTAAGTAAAAGTACAAATAAACAGACAAAAATGTACTCTAGTAAAAGTAGAAGTACCATATTAATATTTTTACTTAAGTAAAAGTAAATAAGTACTTGCTTTTAAAAATACTTAAAGTATTAAAGTAAAAGTACTTGCTGAATGTATTAACTAATGCAATGGTCTACAATACCATTAAGTGTGCGTACTGTATGCATATTTTCTGTAATACATTAATAGTGTTGAGCCATTTTAATGAACAATGCTGCAGATAATGCATGTTTTTATTGTGTTTACTCTGTGACACAGTTCACACTTGGACTTTTGATTCTGTGTGTCAGAATTTCAGTGATGAGTTAAATACCATTAAGCAAAATAAGAAAGAGGAATGATTATACCTTTGAAAGTTTTTATTTAACACAAAATAAAACCAATGTGTCATTTTAACTGCAGTTTGAAAAAAGGAGCATTAGACACAACTAACAAAGTAATAGATCACTTCAACTTGTTTGTCATCAACTCTAGTTAAAATATTGTCTAGTCAATCTTGTAATGGATCAACAATGAACAATACTTTAACTTCCTGACATTTTCAAAACTTGGACCTGAGTGTCGAGACATTTGGAGAAATCTCTTGTCTCCTAACATCCCATGAACTGACACATTTTAATATTGCAGCAAGAATTTCTTGTTCAAGTTCAGAAGAAGTTGGTTTTCAAAGTTTTTGAGTCCATGTCTGGCTCTTTAGGGAGAGAGAATCTGTCCTGCTGTACTGAACAGTCTTTCAATAATATTTCAATAGTCTTTCAATAATATTTCAATAAAGCCATGGGTGTTGTGTATCTTCTGGATGAATCTTTGTGGTGGAATCCATTTTGTGTGTGTTAGTGGTGCTGTGGGTGCTCCCAGCTAAATGACTTATACACAAGAATATACATCATTGGTCCAGCTCTTCTTGAAGGCAGGTCTAATGTTACCTGTCCACTTTGCAGTGATTCAGTGGACCAACTCCCCTCTCAACATCAGTTACTTTCAAACTAACGACAAATCAAAAAGTTGCAACGTGAATGTAACTTGTAACTCAACACATTATAGAAATGTAGTGTAGTAGAAAGTACAGATACTTCATGTAAAATGTAGTGCAGTAAAAGTAAAAGTACCCACATTTAATTCTACTTAAGTAAAGTACAGATACATGAAAAATATACTTAAGTACAGTAACAAAGTATTTGTACTTAGTTACATCCCACCACTGCAGTTCTGACAATAAAGTTGACTTTGACTTTGATATGTAAAAATAAAGCATATTTTTAAGTTGCAACTTCCTGGCTTTGTGATTTTGATTGTCATTATGACCATTGTTGACACAGTGATTTTGCTGAATTCATACTGAAATGAACTGTTTGGTAAATGATTCAAAAGAGAATTCAGTAATGTGCAATGTTAAAATGAGACATATAGTTCTAAAGAATGAATTATTTAAAAAAACAATTAGAGTCAGAGTCAGAGAGTCAGAGTCAGAGAGAATTTATTGTCATTTGCACCGCATGTAGTACATGTGTTGAAAACGAGATTATGTACACAGGGTCCCAGTTACATCCAACAACAAATGCAAGAGAAATACAATAATAACATCTAGGATTAACTAAGAGAGACATCACATCAGCTAGTAATACACTAAGCCCTAATGTAGTAGAAAAACATCATTATAAACAGCAGCACGAACATGAGCAGATGGTCACAGATGAACGCAGCAACAAGAAACAGATCAGTATCAGTATGATGTGACATTTTGCAGTGTTTATTCTTATTATTTATTTATTCATGAGTCTGACAGCCTCAGGGTAGAAGCTGTTTCTCAGTCTAGTGGTTCTACATTTGATGCTCCTCAACCTCCGTCCCGAGGGGAGTGGTGCAAAGAGTGAGTGTGCTGGGTGAGTGAGGTCTTTCATGATGCAGGTGGCTCTTTTTCTGCATCTGGAGGTGTAAATGTCTGTGATGGTGGGGAGACTGACTCCCACAGACTTCTGTGCAGCCTTCACCACTCTCTGCAGAGCTTTTCTCTCTGCAACTGTGCAGCCTCCATGCCACACGTTGATGCTGGAGCACAGGACGCTCTCCACTGCACACCTGTAGAACGAGGTGAGGACTGGGCTTCTCAGACCGGCTCGTCTCAGCCGTCTGAGGAAGTAGAGTCTCTGATGACCTTTCTTGATCAGGCTGGTGGTGTTGTTGCTCCAGCTGAGGTTATCATTCATGTGTACACCCAGGTATTTGTAGCTGGAGACCACCTCCACCGCAGATCCACCTATATACAGTGGGGTGTGGGTGTGTTTGTTCCTTCTGAAGTCCACAATCATCTCCTTCGTCTTCTTCACATTCATGTGAAGGTTGTTCTCTTTGCACCAGCTCTCCAGATGTTCCACCTCCTGTCTGTAGCTGGATTCATCATTATCTGTGATGCATCCCACCACAGCTGTATCATCTGCAAACTTAACAATATGACAGCCTGGATGTGTGGCTGTACAATCATATGTGAGCAGAGTGAACAGAAGAGGGCTCAGCACACATCCCTGAGGAGAGCCAGTGCTGAGGGTGATGGTGGAGGAGGAGAAGTTGTGGATCTTCACGGACTGTGGTCTGTCTGTTAAGAAGTCTAAGACCCAGTTACAAATAGAGGGGCTTAGTCCAAGTGTGGATAGTTTGTCTATCAGAGTTTGGGGGATCATGGTGTTGAAGGCAGATGTGAAGTCCACAAAGAGCAGACGCACGTATGAGTCCTTCTGATCCAGGTGGGTGAGAGCAGTGTGGACCACGGAGGAGATGGCGTCCTCTGTTGATCGGTTCTCATTAGAACACTTTATTAAAAATAATAGCAAATAAAAATATATTTTTTAAATGAATAACTGCTATTAGCCATGTCTTCTCTGCTGAGGTCGTCTGAAGATGAGCCCACACGACGTCCTCTGCTTCGTCTCCCACGTGACCTGCCTGATGCTTCCTCTTCGGACCGTAGAAGTCCCTCTGGGTGTAAATTCCTCGTCGGAACACATCGAAAATGTTTCTAAACTCTAGATGCATAACACAGATAAAATGTCACACTGCATACACATAACTTATTGAAAGGGTTATACATAATTTACGATACTTTATTACAAATACGCAAAGATTTGAGAAGGAAATAGTCCATCCTTACCGGTGACTGCGCCGACGCCATTACAACTGTTTACATGCATGCGCGTTCACGAGACAGCCAAGCTGTGAAGGAGGAGCTAAGGAGGCGGAGTTGCAGGTCAGCCAGAGTGCAAGGGGGAGGAGGGAGAAAGGTCTCTGTTCAAAATTTTCCTAAGTGCCAGCGCTTTCCAGAAATCGCAGACCCTACCTTTAAGGAAATCAGGGAAAATCTCATCCACTCCTGGAGCTCTACCACCGCAGAGCTTTTTAACTACCTCGGCAACCTCAGCCTTGGTTATGAACAGACCAACCCTGAAGTCCCCCGACTCAGCTTCCTCCATTGAGAACATGTCGATGGGATTGAGAATGTCCGAGAAGTATTCCTTCCACCTCCTAACAATATCACTGGTTGAGGTCAACAGCACCCCACCTTCACTGAACACAGTGTGAGTAAAGTGCTGCTTTCCCCTCCTCAGCCGCCTGATGGTTTGCCAGAATCTCCTCAGAGCTGACAGAGTCTCTGTTCAAGGCTTCAACAAACTCATCCCACGTCCAAGCTTTTGCCTCAGCAACAGCCAAGGCTGCGGATCGCTTGGCCCTCCTGTACTCCTCAGCTGCCTCCAGAGTCCCACCAGCCAATAAGTCCCAATAGGACACCTTCTTCAGCTTGACAGCCTCCCTAACCCGGGGTGTCTACCACCAAGTTTGATGATGGTCACCACAAGAAGCACCGACAACCTTGCAGCCACAGCTCAAGTTAACTTCTTCAACAATTGATGTGCGGAACATGGCCCACTCAGACTCAATGTCCCGCTCCTAAGCTGAGATGCAGGTAAAGCTCTTCCGGAGGTGTGAGTTGAAGATCTTTCTGACGTGTTCTTCTGCCAGGCATTCACAGAAACTCCTCACTACACATTTGTGTCTACCGAGTGTATCCGGCGTCTTCCGCTGCCATCTGACCCAACTCAATACCAGGTGGTGATCAGTTGACAGCTCAGTTCTTCTCTTTGCCCAAGTGTCGAAAACAAACAACCACAAATCAGATAACATGACTACAAAGTCAATCATCAATCTATGACCTAGGGCGTCCTAGTGCAAATGGACACCTTTATTTGTCACCATTTGCAATTGGTAAAATAGTAATGTATTATTATTTATTTGGGTTTGAAGAGGTTGAGGAAAAAGGATACATATTGAAATTATCGTATTATCCAAAAAAACTTCTTCAATGTTGAAATTCACTGTGATTGAAGAAGCCTTTTGGATAAAAGATAAAACATTTCAACAAAGAAATGTTTGTCCAAAGGACCTGATTTAAACTTGGATTCATCTACCTGGACATCAGGACAAGAATACTGTACCGTACATAGTCTTTAAAGCTCACTCACATTTGTGATTTTTAGACTTTTATTTGTTTATTAGTTTTACTCATAATTATTGCATTCACTCTCTAGGTTTTGACCTCTAAACAGTGTTGTTAGTTTATGTACTAAAATTGCACAAACATAGTACCGTAGACATGGGAATGTCACACTAAACCTGTGCTATTTGCACAAGTAAGCATAATTTATGTTTATCTGCACGAGTAAAATACATTCATTTACATACTTATTTGTTACCGTGAGCCCATGCTGAATGATTGAGCAGGATTTATTTATTTCATATGAGATGGCCCTTTGGCTATAAAAGTAGAGTAGATCGAAATAAACTCTTTTTTTCTTCTTCTAAATATAGTACTATTTTTTCAAGCTGTTTTCTCACGAGTAAAGAGGATCTTAAACTCATGCCATGCAAAGTTGTAATGGCACAGCCAACATCGTCATTTAAGGAGATGTAATGTATAAAATAATTTAAGTATGGCAAACAGTGAAGAAGCATATTGCTGTGAACAAGAACAGAACATGTGATTAGATGCACCACAACAGTTAGGTTTCAATCAGCCTGAGAGCATTTGGCGTTGCTGAGTTATGCACATAAAAATATGAAAGAAACTCCATTCAAGATTTCTCACCAATCATCAATCAAATTCATCTCCAACACCTTTCTGCCTTGGGACATAACCCCATCTAGTCAGTCAGATGCAGAATACAGTATGTGCATAAATATTTGAATATATTTTTTTTAGCATTAAAAGGGTATGTGATAAGCAAAAAGTTTTATTTTATATAAATGTATTCTGCAGTTCCTAAATATATAAAACTAAAAACATAAGGGTACATTACTCATTAGTGACAAAAATAATAATATTGTCTCCTAATAAAGGTTGAAAAGGATGATTTAACAATTAAATGTGTTGTTTTTAACCTTCTATTTTGAAACAACCCAAAATACATTAATCATAATTCCCATTTTATACTACTAAAATTGTGTAAGCATACTGTAAGTGTTTAGTTTTAATTAGAACATTAAAATATTCCAGATAAGTTACAAAGTAATATCTGACCTGGAATTGTGGTTACTACCAAAAACAGCTCAGTGGAGTTCGCAATTAGCAAAAAAATAAATCAAAATAAAAAACTAGAGAGCTTCTGAGACAATAACAAGAAAATATTTAAAAAACAATGCTGACCATGCAATTTGAGACAATGCTGTGCTTATAGTGTTTGATGAGAATGATGAACTTAACATCCATACAATTATTTTAAAACAATGATTCTAATCTAAAACCCAGCTGAGGCCTTCGGGTCAATACTGAGATATATGACTTGTGCCACAGTTGAGTGGTCACCTTCTCATTCCCCATCCCGATCACTTACAAGCTCTAGCTTATTAATGTGTAGAGCATTATTTTACCTTTGATGTAGCCGCTGCCTTCTCCGCACTGTCATTCAATTTACTTTGCCAATAAAAAACAGACCCTTTTCTTTCTTTCTTTTTTCTTTCTTTTTTAGAGTTAATGTTGAAGTAAATCATCTAGACAAACAGAATATCTTGAACTGTATTGGAAATCAAAAAGCCACATGAAACCTAATGAAAAAAGTCTACTTTCTTCAAAAGATCTCTGTTTTGTCAGAACTTGTTGTAACATGCTAAGTGGAGGACTTTGACTTGAATGGCCGGTGTCTGTTCCAAACAACCACTCCTCTTACAGTTGGCTTTATTTCATGATGGGAAGATTTCAATATCTGTTGCATGTGAGGAAAAAAAACTGTGCCAGAGAGCCATGTGAGTAGTGAAAGATCACATTTCAGTCTATAATCTGGAGAAAAGCAGTCTTTAAAAAAACTTTTATTTGTCACAAACATCCCAAGTTGCATATGTAATTTATAATAATAATAATAATAATAATGAATTCAATTTATAACGCACTTTTCATTAAAGGTGCTATGTGTAACTTTCTGTAGAGTGCAGAACTTAGAAAAATTTTCAACAGGCAAAGCATTCTGATCCCTCCCCCTCAGAGCCATATATGGCTCTGCTCCCCCTGGCCCTGCTGAAATTCAAATTCAAGCTCTGTTTTTATTGGCTGGTTACAAACTCTGTTTTTATTGGCTGGTTAATGGCGGGTCACTCTGTGTTTTTAGTGTTTTTATAAATGCTGATAGAGAAGCAAGGGGACTATAGTTTTTTTCAGAGATTACTTTGTCTAACATCAGTCTGTCAGTAGATAGTGACAGAGTGAAGAAATATGTTAAAAATACCTGTATATTGTTAGAAAAGTTACAGACTGCATTACAAACTTACATAGTGCAGCTTTAATGAAAATCTCATTGTACATGTTCAAATTGTTCTGTATTTGAATAGGTTTTTACAAGCAACTACTGTATTGGAGTTTAGTCTCTGAGAATGGATTTGTTAGGTTTTTATATTGGGCATACTGATGTTTCTTCTTTTGCCTAGGGTGAAAAAAATGGAGCACAGACACAATGAGTATGTTCTCCGTAGCTGTTGAGGAGGGGAACACCGTTTTATAAACACATGATGATCAAGCATGTTAACATAATATAGTCAGGAAATACGGCAGGACTTTTCAATAGTATTCTTGAGAAACCGACCGTTGGTTAGCATAAAAGGAAATGCGACAGAACTTTTCTATAGTATTCTTGAGAAACCGACCGTTGGTTAGCATACAAGGAAATACTTTTTAGACCAGGAAAGGAAAATCTAGACTTATCATTTAGGACAACCTCAGCATGTCAGAAAACATTTACCTAGAATAAACATGTTGCCATGGGTCATAAAGTCATTTAAAACTAAAGACCTATCATTGTTGAAAAATGATGGATTTATACCTGTTTTGATCAAACCTTAAAAATAATGTTATGCACAATTGAATGAAGTATTGCAAGATGTAACACTCAGAATGACACTCAGCTACGACCACATCAAACGTTAGCTCGATATGTGCACAACTTAATAAATTATACCCATTTTTGTGTTGGCTATAAAGTCATTAGCCGTGGTGGCTGTCGTAAACTGGGATGGCTCCAAAAGTTAATAAGTTGTGGCTGTACATCCATTGACTATGCTAAAAGTTTCTAATAAATCTGACCAGTGTTTCGTGAGATATTTTGCTAAAAGACCGGCAGAGTTAGCTCGAACTGGGCTGTAAAAATGATTGACATTTATTTTCTCAGCTCTGCTTTGGGAGTTTGCGCAGCTTGTTCTCCATCGCCTACACTAGACTTTTTTTCTTGTTCTGGTTTGACAACTATTGTTTTATTGGTTAGACATTTGAAGCAGGAGACGGTTAACGCAGAAAGGAAATCTCTTGGCATTCCTGTTTTGAGGACTTCCCAGTAATTCTGCCATTAATTTCTTGTGAAGTATGAATTATCCTCGCCCGATTGAAATGTGTTCCGGTTCTTGCCACCTTGAAAATAAACTATGTTCCCGCTTGTTGTGGAGTATGCAACAAGTTTAATGAATGGCAAACACTTGAACAAAGATTTTATACTTCCTGTTACATGTGTGAGATCAATTGCATTTACTATCACACCAAACCCTAGGTTTGTATCCATATATTTGAATAAGTTATTAGCCATGTTT
>JBBPBX010047920.1:0-10362 GCA_038048925.1 Garcialebias charrua | reverse complement strand
ACACACATACACACACACAAACAAAACAAAGGTTTCATTTGAAATAAAAGCTCAAGGCCTTGTAAACCAGCCACAAGGTGGAGGTGGGAGTGCATCAAGGATCGGCTCTGAGCCCCTTCCTGTTTGCTCTGGTGATGGACAGACTAACAGATGAGGTCAGGCAGGAATCCCCATGGACTACGATGTTTGCAGATGACATTGTGATCTGTGGTGAGAACAGGGAACAGATGGAAGAGAACTTGGAGAGGTGGAGGTATGCACTTGAAAGATCAGGAATGAAAGTCAGCTTTTGCTTTAGTACAAATTTTGAATACTCTACCCACCTATGCTTCTGGTCAACACCTGCTGGAGGTGCCTCGCTCAAGGTACAAACAATGGGGAGACCGGTCCTTTTCTATTGCTGGGCCAAAAGACTGGAATAGACTCCGCTTTGAGCTGCTGTAAAAATAAAAATATGTGTAAGTTCTACTGAGAGAAATACAGTGTACAGGTAGTCCCCGATTTACGAGCGCTCTGATCTGCGAGGTTCCAGACTTACGAGCTGCACATTTTTGGAAAAAACGAAAAAAATACTGAGTTTTCATGTGTTTTTTCACTACAGTTAGCTAGTTAAGCATATAAACACACGTTTCCGATCATTTTTATGCACTCAAAAGTAGTTTTTAGATGAAAATAGAGTGTTTTTAGGCGCGCTAGCGAAAACCGTTCCAATTTACGAGCGGATTTCCGGATTTACGAGAGAAATGGCGGCCGTTCCAAATTACGAGATTTCCGGTTTACGAGCGCCTCGTTGTAACGGATCTCGCTCGTAAATCGGGGACTACCTGTATTGTAATAATATATACTGTACATGGTATTAAACCTACCAGTAGATGGCACTTTAACACATCTGTACATGAGGACTGACCTTACCTGCAAAAAAATATACAGTATTCCGAGTGAAGTTTCTCATGTCATCCAGGACATGACAAAATCACAACAAGTGTTCAATACAAAAACAACTTGACTGTATTTGTTACAGAAAACGTTTCACCCTCTATCCAAAGGGCTTTATCTCCTTTGAATTGAAAAAGCCCGAGGGTGAAATGTTTTCTGTAACAAACAAAGTCCACAAAAACATTAATGTTACCGAAATACTGTTCATATACACCGTATTACCAAACAGCTGTACAAGCTCATAACTAATAAGTTCACAACAGTCAAATGTTGTTAAGGAGTTGACCGAACTATAAAGTTTTGAGCTCAGTTGAGATTTATCCCACTTTAATTGAAGAGGGCTCAATATTTTAGAGTTAATTTGTTTGGAACACTCAAAAGTTTTAGGAACCAGTGTGACGTTATCAACGTCATTACGTTCTGGTGGGTGGGTCTTATTTCTCCCTTGAGTCAGCCATCTTGAATTTGCCTCGATGCAGATAATTTTTTTCAAGTATGCCAGCCTGAGGATGTGAACTACGGTTTAATTTGTTTTTATTTGTTTGTAATGCACATTTTTTCTTGAACTTACATTCACATTTATCCAAAAAGTTGTGATGGGTCTTGAGGACAACAAACCACTGAAAGGGTGTCTCCTGACGCTGAAGAATGACTTGTTCAGTGAGTGAATCACTCAGAATGTACTGTTTGTTGAAGTGAGTATTGAGGAAGTGTATTTTTTTAACCTTCTACTTCATATTTAGTTCATTGATTGTTAATACATAAATATAACCGCATTGGCGTATTGCTCAAAGTTTATGCACTGAATAACTTGTGGGAAACGACTGTTCAATTCATGCACTATACACGTTTAACGATCCACTGACATCATCTTTGAACTTTGCATAAAATGTCACAACATATATATCTTGTATTATTCAACTATGTTCGTTTTTGCAAACAAAATGATAAATTAATGAAAATTCCTTTCAAAGTGAGTTTAAAATTAAAAACCATGTTTCTTCATGGGACATCCGACTACACACGAATGAAACATCTGTGACGTAGGAGAAAGAACCTTCAGTCTGCGTCTGCTAGGATAACTCATAACGTATTCTCTGCCAGATCGCCTTTTTTTGTATAACTTGAAAAATGCCAGTATGTTGTGTTGCATTTGGGTGTTCTAACATCATCAGTGAACAAGTGAGCCTTTTCACTTTCCCAAAAGATGTAAACCTTCGTCAAGAATGGAATAAATAAAGCTGATTCCCCCCCTCAGAGCTCCCTCGCTTCCTGAAAAGGTAAGACTCAAATAAATACAGGTGCAGATCTAAATTAGAACCTGCTGTTTCTTGTTCATCTAACTTCCTGCTTCCAAAACTAAATACAAATAGCTCAAATCTTCACTTAGATTGATAATTTTGTTGTTTTATTTCTTGTCCGCCATGAATATTATTTCTTGTCCGCCATGAATATTTAAAAGGGGCGTTCTAAAAACGTTCTTTCTCCTACGTCACAGATGTTGCATTCGCGTGTAGTCGGACGTCCCGTGAAGAAACACGGTTTTTAATTTTAAACTCACGTTGAAAGGAATTTTCATTAATTTATCATTTTGTTTGCAAAAAACATAGTTGAATGATACCAGATATATATGTTGTGACATTTTATGCAAAGTTCAAAGATGATGTCAGTGGACCTTTAAAGTGTATGTGACATCATCTTTCTACTTTGCATAAAATGTTACAAGATATATATCTTGTATCATTCAAATATATTCGTTTTTGCAAACAAAATGATAAATTAATGAAAATTAATTTCAAAGTGAGTTTAAAAATTAAAAACCGGGTTTCTTCACGGGACATCTGACTACATGCGAATGCAAATCTGTGACGTAGGAAGGAGAAAGTCTTCAGAACGCTCCTTTTACATATCCATGTCGGACAAGAAATAAAACGACTAATTTAGCGATAAGTGAAGATTTGAGCAATTTGTCTTCAGTTTGGGAAGCAGGAAGTTAGATGAGCAGAAACGGCAGGTTCTAATTTAGGTCTACACCTGTATTTAATTGAGTCTTACCTTTTCAGGAAGCAGGGAGCTCAGTCCGAGGGGAGGCAGCTTTATTTATTCCATTTTTGACGAAGGTCTTACATCTTTTGGGAAAGTGAAAAGGCTCACTTGTTCACTGATGATATTAGAACACCCAAATGCAACACAACGTACCAGCATTTTTCAAGTTATACAAAAAAAAAAGGCGATCTGGCAGAGAATATGTTATGAGTTATCCTAGCACGCAGACTGAAGGTTCCTTCTCCTACGTCACAGATGTTGCATTCGCGTGTAGTCGGACGTCCCGTGAAGAAACACGGTTTTTAATTTTAAACTCACTTTGAAAGGAATTTTCATTAATTTATCATTTTGTTTGCAAAAATGAACATAGTTTAATCATTTTATGCAAAGTTCAAAGATAATGTCAGTGGATTTAAGGTTCTGTTAATGCCTACCTTGATGCAGTACGTGATGTTGCCAGTTGAAGTAAGGCACAGTTGAAACAACTACAGTACTTTATTTTAATGTTGTTGTTTTTTTAGGTTTCCTTAAGTGCCTAAATGTTTTTAAACTGTTAAATGGCAGCACATTGTAAATGTTGTTGAGGATGGATTATACTTATACTTGTTAATACATAAATATAACCACATTGGCGTATTGCTCAAAGTTTATGCACTAAAATAACTTGTGGGAAACGACTGTTCAATTCATGCGCTATACACGTTTAAGGTTCTGTTGCCTAATGCCTACCTTGATGCAGTACCTGATGTTGCCAGTTGAAGTAAGGCACAAACAACTACAGTACTTTATTTTAATGTTTGTTTTTTTAGTTTTCAATAAGTGCCAAAATGTTTTTAAACAGTGTTAAATGGCAGCACATTGTAATTTTTGTTGTTGAGGATGGATTATACTGTATTTATAAGCTAGAGTTTTAATCCTTTGAGTTTTTCTCTTAAGGTGCTGGAGTCATTTCCTTTTTAGTTTGTTTTAATTTATGACAAGCACTTTGTTTGGAATATATGTATATATACGTATATATATTCAATAAAATAATTTGTTAAAATTGTGAGTATTTCATTATTGGGTCAATTTTGAGTGAATATTCCCCAGATTATGAGCTGAGTAATATAGAAAATTTTAAGTTTATTTCAAGCCGTATTTGTGTTGAAAATAATAAAAAATTTGAGTGTATTTCAAGTATATATGAGCTGAAAATTTTGAAAATTTTATGTGAAGTACTCCCTAATTATAAGTTGAGAAATATCAAGATTTATAAGTTAATGTTGAGATAATTTAAGACAACTGCACATGCAATTTTTAATTTGTATGAACTTAAAAAAATTTAAAAACATCACTCAATTTTTAATATGTAATCTGTTACAAAAAACTTTTGAGTTCTGTGAACTTTTTAAGGCTTTTAAGGCTTTTTGTACCTCGCTGTACACTGCTCATCTGTGACGAAGATACAAAAAAAGTAGCCTGCATAAACTTTATGTGGCATATAATGATGGCATGAGGCTGCTCCTCAAAGTGCCCAGATGGAGCAATGCTAGCCATATGTTTGTACATAATGCTGTTCCCACATGTGCTGCTGTGCTCAGGAATCTTATGTATAAATGCATGTGTAGATTGTCTGTGTCATGCAATAATATAATTGCAAATCTAGTAAATCCTACTTTTAGTGCAGTGAGATTTTGCTCAAGATTGTGGAATCATTGGCGCCATCATTTATTTGTAACTTAGTGAATTATCTGTCTTTGATTACTCTATTTTAATTGTTTTTTATGGATTTTTTATGTATTTTTATGGACCTTTTTTGTGTCTGAAATAAAGTTTGATTGATTGATTGATTTATTAGGGTTTACAGTGTACTAAAATACTGTTCAGCAATACATTGTTCTGTTGCTGATCAGCGCATGCCTGTTTTTGTCTCCTTGAAAAATCATTCAAACAGTGGGCACTAGGCCAGACTTAGCTTTTTTAGAATCCGTGATACAGTTGACTGACACCCCCTGACACTCCCAATCGGTCTTTTGCACGTGACGTCACGGCTCGTGTCTTTTTGCACTTCCGGTCGGCATGTTGGGTGGATACCGGTTCATTTAAACAGAGGAAGTCCATGTTAAACACAGTGCGATACAGAACAATAACATCAGCAAAATGCAAACTAAATATAAAAATGAGCAGAAGCCTTATAGAGAGAAACTCAACCTTGAAGCCAGAGAACGTTACATGGTGAAGTTAGCTTCAATTAACAACATTGATCCTTACGAGGTAGCAGCTAAGGCATGGACTTCCTCTGTTTAAATGAACCGGTCTCCACCCAATATGGCGACCGGGAGTGCAAAATGTCACGTGTCTGCAAAAGACTGATATAACCTAACAGTGTTTGGTTGTACTGCGTTACGCCAGGCTTTCCTCCAGACTTGTAAAACCTACCAGGGTAGCAAACTTTTGAGTCATGGTCTCCATCCTCTCAATGTGCACAACTGAAGAGGTGGGTTGTACTTGTACTTGTTTTAAATGATCGTGTTGGTCAATAAAGAAGTTGAAGACTTTTCGTAGGAACACTGAAATAAAAACAAATTTCTTGATTACAATTGCTATCTCTCCAATAGCAAGGCAGCAGTGCTATCTGATCAATACTTACCATCCTGAGGTAACAGGAATGCCCAGTTTCCATTTTCTGATCAGGAGATGTCATCGCCGAGCTTGGACCTGGACGAGTCATCAAGGCGCCTGGACTGGATGATCCACTACCGGACCTAGTACCATTTCAATTTATCTTAATTACTTCCACATTTTATCACTGACATATTACAAGACCATGTCATAACACAAATACAAGTTAACCATTACTGGATGGCCAACAATAATTAATTTAATGTATACTCACTGGGCATTGACAGATACTTGTGCTGAAACGCTGCCATATTGAGGACCTAAAAACATAAAATCATAAGATTATTCAGCAATGCAAAATAATTAAGATGAAGCAAAAAGGTGAGCATTAGCTGTGACAGGTCCTCAAGGAACATTAAACACTCCACAAAGCCAGACAAGTCTTAAAAAAAAAAAAAAAGTTGGCATAAGTTGTCTAAAACGTTCAATTGTGAGAGGGCCTTATAAGACCTACGTGTGTCATTTACACAGTACGCTTTGCGTGTAAATAAAATGGCTCTGTCCATGTTAAAATATATGTTAAAAATTTACTAAACACCCTACAGTATTTTTACAGTCATTATTTTCGGGTTAAAAAATAAAAGTTTATCAATTAAAGTCTAGTGTTAAAAGTAATAGTGGTTCCCTTTAAAAAGAAACCAACAAGTTATGCTCTCACGGGGTATATACAGAAATTCTTAAGTTAAAGTTAATACATCACAATATTTTTTAATACCATCACGACACTGAGCTGCAACCGTAGCGGCAACCTCTTGTACTTCAGTTTAGAGCAACTACCGTATTGGTAATTGTCAGTGGTGGGCTTTCGACCGCTAGGTAGCGCTATTGCGCTAATCCGCTTATAGCGTAGCTAAATAATCTGTTAGCTTTACAGCGGATTGACTAAGTTTTATAATTCATAAGCGGATTTGTGCTATTTTTATTTAAAATGCAGTACCGCTAATAACTAATTATCTATCAGTAAAAACGAAATAACGTATTTACGAGCAGCGCCGGATGTGGTCCGTGACAAAAAAGCGTCCCCCTCAGTCTCTTGGTGTGTGCTCTCTCTATAGCAGTTAGCAGCCAGTGTGTTACTCTGCAGCCTTATTGCTTGTTTTCGAAGAGTCAGACGAAGACTTTTTAACATGGAGGGTGAACTTGTGGATGTTTCTCAGGGCCTACGCGACGCGTCTGGATTTAAAAATAGAAGTTCGCCACATTAGCACTCTTCAAAATGGCGTCCGCGACGGCCAAAGAAGCCAGGATTTTACAACAAAACACGGTAAAACAATTATTTCTTTGCTGAGAAAAAATATATTTCATAGCTGACGTTATAGCACAAGTTTTTCTGAGCTTGAGAGTTTCACGAAATGGTCAAATCTGCTGGATTTAAAAAAAGTAGTTCACCATTAGGACTCTTCAAAATGGCGTCCGCGACGGCCACAGAAATTAAGAACATAAAATAGACAGGGCAGCAAACTTACATACTCAGGGAATCACAAGGAACTCAGGAGACAGAGGCAACAGGAGACAATGCCAGGACAATGATAAACACAGAGATACAGACTTATTTTTTTTTATTTGAATTTATAGATGGCCTCCCTTCACACCTTATAGCCATCCTCTCACTCCAATATGTATTTTTTTTTTTTTTATAGAGAGAAAGAAAGAAAAGAGAAAGTGAGACAACAAAACAAAACAACAATTGTCCACAGAAAGAGCACAAGGCAAACACACCAAACCTCCGTCCACAATCCTGCAAAGCACATGACAGAACACAACAACGAAACATACAAGCATAAAGACTGATAATATTCATGACCTTGCAAGTATTTCTATAAATACACATACCCATACCTACAAATATATATACAATATACATACATATATATTTATATTCATTTATATACCCATCTACATACATCTACTATACATCCCTGCATCCATTTGTGTGTGGTTGTGAGCATGCATAAGTGAATGAGGTTCCTCCAATAGAACATTTAGTAGCGACTGTGAAGCATCAGAGACCCGTCCCCCCAAAGCCCGAGACAGACGAAGGGGCGATCAAAGCCCAAGACCCCAGGAAGGACCCCGAGCCCAGAGTCCCCAGGACCACCCGAACAGGACGAGCCACTCGTCCACTCCCCAGATCCGACCAAGTGGAAGAACCGGACGAACCCCACCAGGGACCACACACAATGACCCCCCGGGGTCAACAGCGACAATACACAGGCCCCCGCCGGAGCCCGCTGCACCGACGTAGCCCCAGGGCCGGTCACCGAGGCTCGGGCACCGGGGACGCCCATCCCTCAGGTCCAGACCTGACAGGACCAGAGGACCCGAGCCCCACCAGGCAGCCACCAGGCCGAGCTGACAAACGCCCAAGCGCCCAGCCCCAGATAGTGAGGGCCCCAAGCACGCCCGTAGGCAGAGGAACACCCACCAGGGGGCCACGTGGCAGGAGCGCGACACTGGGTAGCCTCAGAAGTATCAGAGAGGGGGCAGTCCAAGTCCCAGCCTGACACTTAAACATTCATACACAGACACACTCATTCAGACCCACCCTCATCCTCACCCTCAGTCACAGAAAGACAAACAATAACGACACGCTCCATTCATAATCCCGATGCACACTCTATACCCCCTAGGTCCAAGACATGTACCTGCTCCCTACATGGGGCAGCCCACATCCAAACCCAGGAGGTAGACCCATTCATTCTGGGGTGGAGAGCAGCAGACGTCCAAGATCCGGCCCACCCCGCGCCCTGCCGACAGGACAGGACAGGACACCCGAGCCCAAGCAGCCCCAGAGGGAGCGCACTGCCAGCCCCGCCCACGGCGAACCCGCAGGCCCCGAACCCCCCCACACCCCAGCACAACCCCTGACGGCCCACCCCCAGAATGTCCGCAAGGCAACCAGGGGGGCAAGAGAAAAATAAATAAATAATATATAAATAAATACATAATAAATAAAATTGAAATTAACAAATCAAGACCCCGACACACACACCCCCGTCCCCAAATGTACTGTTGGTGAGTGTTGTTGTAAAGTGTATTTAAAAAGGAAAGAGAAGGAGCAAAGGCTGACAGAGATACAGACTTATTTTTGATTTGATGTTCATTCATTCATTTTAAAAGAACAATACAAAACAGTTTCATCAGATACAAGGATGAATAGACTTTTAGCTGAATGGATGGATGAATAGACAGTTAGCTGAATGGATGGATGAATAGACAGTTAGCTGGATGGATGGATGGATGGATGGATGGATGGATGAATAGACAGTTAGCTGAATGGATGGATGGATAGACAGTTAGCTGGATGGCTGGATGGATGATCTTTAACAAGTTCTAAAATCATTAAAATTTAACCTCAGCTTGTGCCTCTGACCCAACAGAACCTCAGCAGCAGAATCCTCTGTGGTTCTCTGCAGAACTTCATCAGTCTCTCTCCTGGTTCTGGAGGAGTTCTGACCCACTCTTCTTTCCATTGTTGCTTCAGTTCTTTGAGGTTTCAGGTTCAGGTTCTGGACTCTGACTGGGCCGTTGATTTGATTTGATGTTTATTCATTCATTTTAAAAGAACAATACAAAACAGTTTCATCAGATACAAGAATACAAGTAGGATAAAATGAAAGGAGCAGAAAGAAGATGAAATCTTATTATATCTGCCCCTTATTTCACAGTTTGTTCAACCAATGATAACCTTCAAACTACATCACAAAATGAATAACTCTACTTAATTTTTCTAACTGTAATACACAAACACACTAAGCTACATCATATATAGTTTTTGAGCAAGTCCTTTTTGACCTTTTTCTTAAATGTATACATTGGGCAGCACGGTGGCACAACTGGTAGAGCTGCTGCCTCTCAGCGAGAAGGTTGCCGGTTCAAATCCCGGTCCGGGGCCTTTCTGGGTGGAGTTTGCATGTTCTCCCCGTGCATGCGTGGGTTTCCTCCGGGTACTCCGGTTTCCTCCCACAGACCAAAAAACATGCTTGTTAGGCTGATTGGTGACTCTAAATTGACCGGTTGTTTGGTGTGAGTGAGACAGGTCCCTCTTGTAAATGAGTCCCCGTGACTCAACGAGGCTAGCCTGTATAAATAAAGGTTGAATGAATGAATGAATGAATTGATTTTGCATTTTTAACATCACTCTCCAGAACATTCCACAATCCAACTCCCTGAATTGAGGTAGACCGTCCCTTTAAGCTGGTTCTGAATTGTGGTTTGATGAATATCTGTCCCTTTAAGATTGTAATAACTTTGTCTAAATTTCTTTGGATATTTAAAGGTAATGTGTTATTATGAGCCCTATACATAACTGATAAAATACTATATTCTACCAATTCCTGGAATTTCAATAAATTTAGCTGAAGAAACAAGGTGTTTGATGGGTGACTGAAATGTTTTCTGGTGATTACTCTTACAGCTCTCTTTTGTAAAATAAAAACAGGCTTTGTAATTGTTTTGCACGCTTTTCCCCAAACCTCAATACAATAGATTAAATGTGGAACAATGATTGTGTTATACAACATATACAGAGCTTTATCAATTAAAAAATCCCTGACTTTATATACAGGTACATGAACACACAGCATGACAATCACAAACACCTGGACAACAAAATGGAGGAGATAAGCAAGACAATTAACAGAGAGACCAGGGAGTGTAGGGATGGGGACCCACCACCTGAGAGCAACATGCTTACAACTGTTATCTTGAAGTTCTAGG